>JASCZW010011688.1:0-31132 GCA_034211315.2 Aedes japonicus
TGATTTGTTCAGTGTACATGTGAGTTTGTTATCTCTTATCAGGTTCTTACTACCTCTTTACAGCTATTTATTGACTTCATTCGGGTTATCAGTTATCGGGTTCTCGGGTCTCACTATAGCAGAAGACGATTCAGTATACCTACGTCTACGATCGCGCGCGTACCCGGGTTTCTAGTATGTAGTATATATGGTGTAGCGGTGTAACTATGGCTGGTGATAATCGAGATTTGAAGATGAGTGATTATTTTTTTTTTCTTGCATTATGTTAGGCTGACGAAACAGTTTATTTCTAGGTTTATTCACCAGTTGGCCACCTGGTATAAAGGAATAACCCTAGCAACAATAATGTTTCTGAAAATCATTTAAAACTTATTATTCATCCCGGTAAGTAGCAATCTTCTCCCGTAAGTGAATTTTTCTCTACGTCAACCCTATTTCATTTCAATCTCTCCTATAGAGAGTCCCTTCCTTGTGTGTTGGCTTTGTTCGTGCACTAACAAAAGCCTTTCATATCATTTCAATCTAGATTGATATTATTTTTCGATTACAATAACTATAACACTTTCCCTTTCTCTCTTTCAGCATCATCTTCATCCGCGACGACCCCACTGGACTGCTGCGACAACGAAGACCAAACGATGATGCTATAAAGTTCATCCTCTTAGTGGACGACATCCATGAGTGACGACTCCTGAGTGCGACTATACATCAAGCGACGACTTCGCAAATCACGATGATCACAACAAAATCTACAATTATCAACATATTGTGGACTAATGATGACGATGGTGAAGTTCTCATGTGACGAGACCATACAACTCCCTGTTATTAACGGACAATACAGGACATCACATGAAAACGGAATCTATGTATCCTTTGGACAACATTGATGACCTAAGAACTACATCTTCACACGTGCCATAAAGCTACACGTGCTAGTACGGTAAGTTAGTTCTAGTTATATCGTAATGCAAAACGAAACAGAACTGTAACTCATCTTGTTTTAGGTATGCATTTGCCAGAAGAACGATGTGAAGTCTCGTTGCTCGGCCGGATGTCACTTACCGAAAAGACACCCAGATTTTTCCCTTGATCATCTGCCAACTCGTATGAGCTGCTACCTCGCTTGGCGACTACCATGCATGGAAGATACAACGGTCCATATTTGGCATTGTAACGCTCCGCTGCGGATGACTGTCGGAAATTCCGATTGTAGACCTTCTGGCCGACAGCATAGGTTGGTGCGAACTTTTTAAATCGTAAGTTATACACTTTTCGATGTTTCTCGTCACTTTTCTGGAGATTTTCCTTAACGACTTTTAATAAATTTCCTCCAACCTCTTTCCTATGCTTATCTCTTGCTTCGATGGAAAGTTCACCTTCATCCCTCTCTAAACGATGCTCCTCACCTTTCACTACCTTCTCATGTCCGTACAAAATATGGTATGGGGAATAACCCGTCGAAAAATGCATTGTGGTGTTGATCATTTCTTCAACTTCTGGAATTCTTGAGTCCCATACCCGTTGGTCCGGTTGCATGTAGGTGCGAAGACATGCGTTGATGGTGCGATTGGTTCTCTCCACTGGATTTGCTTGACTATGATGTCTAATATTGGGCCAGTGACGTATTCCTCTCTTTTCTAGCAAAGCTTGGAATTCTTTTCCGGTGAATGTAGTCGCATTGTCACTAATAATTATCTCGGGAGTTCCATATCGCCTGAACCACTGATCCTCAACCATTCTGCAGACTGCCTTGGCCTCTATCTTCCGTATCGGAATGAGCATAGTCCACTTAGAAAAGATGTCCATCAGGACTAACAAGTGGATATTCCCATTTTTGCTCCGGGGAAGATTTTGAATAAAATCCAACGCAAGAATCTGAAATGGACGATCAGTGAGTTTTTGCTTTCCCATCTGCGGATTGCAAGATACCGTCGAAGGTTTGCACTGCTTACAGACTTCACACGCCTGCACATATCGCTTGGTCTCTGATGCCATCTTTGGCCAGTAGTACCGAGTTTTAATTTTCTGCAATGTTTTCTCGTAACCTGGATGGAGAGAATCGTCATGCTCTTCTTTTAACACCGAATTCCTCAATCCATGCGGTAGGCACAGTTTCCATTCGTAGCGGTAGTCCAACACGTCTGTTGCTGATGCTACAAACTTAAAGAGCTTGTTGTCTTCTATTTTGAAGTCCACGAACAACTCAGGATTTTCCGTTACTCTTCTGATTTGCTCAGAGTACCAATTGTTCGTTGTCGTGACCTCCATTGATTCTATAGCACGAGACAGGGTATCGGCAACTACATTTTCCGAACCCTTTCGGTGCTTCACTTAGCATGTCATATTGCTGGAGTAAAATACTCCAGCGGCTGAGTTTGCTCGACGGTTTCCATTTGAGTTCATGATGAATGATAGGACTGACGAGTCCGTTATAAGGGTGAACCTTGTTCCCTCAACGTACGGACGAAACTTTTCGATGGATTCCAGAGCTGCGAGACCTTCCTTCTCGGCAGCTTTCCAAGATCTTTGTGAAGTCGTGAGTTTTCTTGAATAGTAAGCTATCACGTACTCCTTTCCTTCATGTCTTGCGTTAATATGCCAGCAATAGCTATATCACTGGCATCCGTTTGAATCTTGAATGGCAGGTCAAAATTGGGGTTGGTTAGAATAGGTGCACTGATGAGCTTCTCTTTCAAAACGTTGAATGAAGCATCTGCTGCCTCGGTCCAAACTACTACCTTAGGTTTTCCCTTAAGCAAGTCTGTTAATGGAGTCGTGACGTCACTGAAACCTTCTATAAAACGGCGATAATAATTAACTATTCCCAAGAAACGGCGCAATGAACGTATTCAAGATGGTCGTTCAAAATTCAAGATGGCTTCCACTTTGTCCGGATTAGGGCGGACTCCATCCTTCGATAGGATAAAACCAAGATACGGGAGCTCTGGAACACAAAACCGTGACTTCTCCAGGTTGATCGAAAGGTTGGCTTCGTTTAAGCGTCCGGCTACTTCTTCTAGGCACCGAATGTGTTCCTCGAATGAATTGCTAGCAATGACTATGTCGTCTAGATAAACGAATATGTTTGGTTCCAGTTCCCCATATCCCAGCACCTGATCCATTAGTCTAGACAGTTGCGCAGGACTGTTCACCAAACCGAAGGGCAAACGAGTGAACTGAAACAAACCACGTCCAAATACCCGAAAGGCAGTAAATTTTCGAGAATCAGGGTCTAATGGTATTTGCCAAAAGGCTTTCGAGAGGTCTATTGTAGACAAATACTTTGACGCTCCCAATCTCCCTAAGATCCTGTCCTGATGAGGTAGTGGGTATGCATCCCTTCTGGTTCGTTCGTTCAGCTTTCGCGAGTCTAAACACATTCGGATCTTGAGATTTTCAGTACCATCCTCTCCAACAGTTTTTTTCACGACTGGTACAATCAGCATTGCCCAATCGCTTTTTGACTTCTCCACCACACCAGATTCGATCCATTTGTCGAGTTCCTCATTTACGTTTTTCTGCACCTCTGGCGACCAGGGATACGGATTTAGTCGTACTGGTTGTGCATTCTTGAACTCTTCAGTGAATTCTATGGTGTGGGAGATGAGCGGAGTGACACCTAACATATCCCCTTCTTTAAATACCTTGAACTTCTTCTTAACTTCCTCCAATTTCACCTGCTGCTCTGTCGTAAGAATTACCCCTTCTTCTGGCTCCTCAACATCTACTTCAAACGCATCAACTGCTTCAGGTAACTGACCATGAATTGTGGGTTCTATGTTGAACATCTTCCAGAAGTTCATGCCTAAAATCAGTTGACGCTTCATCTTAGGTGCTACCAACGTAGTGACAATCCTCGTTTGTCCGTTGAACGTGACCGGCAGGTTAACGTACCCCAACACATTCAGTTGGAATCCTCCAGCTGTTGACAGTTTGGTAGTTGTTGGCAACAGCTTTAGTTTCAACTTCTTGATCAAATTTTCGCTTGCGAATCCTAAAATTGATATTTACGCTCCACTGTCCAACAGTCCAACCAAAGTGACTCCCATTACGTCTATGTTAGCAAACGGCCTATTCTCATTTTCCACACCTAATTTCAGCTCGCTGACTTCTGACCCAAAGGGCACAAATAAAGTTGAAGGCTTTTTGAACGGCTTTCGACGACCTTCTACGCCGAAGTTGGTCCGTTTTTTTTGCATTACGGACACTGTTCTTTGGTAAAGTCATGGAATCCACATACCGTGCAAAATACCGCCTTTTCCAATAGACAGGATCTAAAATGATGGTATTTGCCCCGGCAGTTAAAGCATACGAGATTATTCGGAATTCGGTAATTTATTACTCTCTGCTCTAGATCTCCACGACTCGAACCTTGTTTAGATTCTTTTTTCGCGATTTCCTGCTTATTTTGTGTTGCTTAGGCCGCTCTGAATCTATTTTTTTTCTCAGGTTTATTGATTCTGCCCGTAGGTGGATTAGGTCTCCACCCTTACTCGGCTTACGGGCTTCCTATCATTCCGGGAGAGCTCTCGGTTTACCTCATGGACTTGCGCGGTTCTTGGAGCGCTCTCGTTTTCCTTGCGATACATCCAGATATTAGCCGAGTCGAGTTTCCTACCCCAGTGCTTCAAGGCTTTTAAGGTTCTGATTCCCTTGACTACCAGCACATTCTTATAGTCTGACCTTAGATTCCTGAAGATGATGTCAAACATCCTCTCTTCGCTTGGAGGTACAGCCATAAAACGAAAGATCTCTATCACTGTGTTGAAAAAGTCTTGGAACTTTTCTGACCGCTTTTGCCTACGTAGAGCGGCCTGCTGCTCATAGTGAAAATCCATATCTGGTGGTTGAAATTCTAATTTAAGCTCAGCAACCAGCTCACGCCAATTACGAAAGTCTCGATGTTTCCTTCCTTCCATATACCAAGTTCGAGCTTCTCCACTGAAGAGGTGAATCGCTTCGTTGAACAGCAATTTCTGGCGAAGGAGCTACATCTGGTTGAGCAGTTAGAGTTATTACGCGTGAAGTTTGGGCAACAATCGGTAGCGGAACAGCACGAAAACTTTCCAGAGACAAATCATCAAGGTTTATCCGTGAGGTATAACCCATATACGATAAGTGGAGTCAAGAATGCGCAAAACCGTATGTACAGTAGTGATGCCAAAGAACCACCTTGCCCAAGTATTTGTAGCCAGGAGAGTAGGGGCACCTCATACGCACATTGTATCTCCAAAGTAAGGTCCTCCTGTGATAGATTTGTCAGGGCAGTCACCGTTTATATCGAACGTTCCTGTAGATTCAAACCTATTTCCGTCATACCAGCACCAACCGGTAACGCAGGGTCCAACACTTGCTCAGTTGTTGCTCGAAAGAGCTTTCAGTATTCAATGGAGATTCTATCGACTGGCCGCTTTTCATCAGAAGCTACAACCATTCGACTGTGGCGTGTGGCTACACCGATTCAGAGAATTTGCTGCGTTTACAACGTTGACTGAAGGGACCGTGAAGGAAGCTGGCAGTAGCGTCTTCTCCATCCGTTCACCGTGCCGCAGATTTTGTCAACTTTACAGACGAAAATGTGACAATCCATACAAAAACGTGCAAAAGGGGGGGGGAGAGGGGGTTATAAAGAGTCATTTTGCGTGACGTAATTAATGGATGTTCCTTTAGAAGGAAGTGAGGACCAACGAGCACGCAAAATTCTTGAGGAAACGACAGTTCGAACGGAAAGTGGAAAGTTCGAGACGGGACTACTTTGGAAGCAAAATTGCATCGAGTTTCCGGACAGTCGGCTAATGGCTTGAGCGACGGTTGAGATGCCTCGAGAGACTTGGTACTTCTATTAGGCTTAGTATTGAATCCTAACAAGCCTGGGAAGGTGAGTCATTTGGGATGCGGCAGCGAAAGTAAACGGTGTGGCGTTGAATACGATGCTCCTCAAAGGACCACACCTACTGACTCCGCAGTTGTCTGTCATTTTCAAGTTCCGTGAGCGGGAAGTTGCGTTTTCCGGCAACATCCAGGAAATGTTCCTGCAAGTTGGAATCAAACATCAGGATCGAAGCGATCTACTGTTGTCTATCGAAACGCGCCAAACAAACCGATGGTAACGATGGCATCCGACGTCGCTATCTTTGGAGCGACGTGTTCTCCTGCGCAGTCACAGTACGTGAAAAGCTTAAATGCGACAGAATATGAAGGAGAATATCCTAGGACGGCGGCAGCAATCAAAACCCAACATTATGTTAACGACTACCTAGATAATGTTGACACGGAAGAAGAGGCCGTTGAGTTAGCATTGGCAGTTACTGCAATTCACCAGGAGGCGGGCTTCCGAATACGTATAAAGCTGATAGAATGAATTCATGCGTTCATACAACCATCCATTGATGACACAGTGCAAAAATGAATTGGTCTTCAGGATGACACCCAAAAATATCCCGAGGTTCTAAAAAATTGGAACGCGGCTTCACAATTCAAATTTGTATGGGACATAACAAAAGGCAAGTATATTTTTACTCTAATTTGATAATTTCTCAACAGTTTCGGATGTGTTTGCATATGCAGGGTTAGCCCTATAAAGTTAAGGAAAAATAACGTGATTGCTTTGAATTAAAACGAATTTGTTTATTGGTTTATTTTGGGATCTCTTACTAACATATTAAAGTATAGCATGAAAGACTTAGAGTTCGATACGGCCACCTTTTGCTTTAATTATTGCCTCGGGTATAGCTGAGAGTCTATGATGAAAAAGACTATGATTGATGTTTACATTTCATGTTTAGTATTCAATATGGCGACGAAAGAAAAACAAATGCCGGAATGAATTTTGTACGGGCGTACGGCAAATCCTGACTTGTCAATACGGGACCTTGCAAAAACATTGGATTTACTTAAATCCACTGTCCACGATGTGCTCAAATCATTTTCGGAACGTTTGACGGTGGAGAGGAAACCGAGAAGTGACAAAAAAATTGGACGCGCTGATCCTGTCATGGACCGAAAGGTGAAAAGGATATTAATGCAAAAACCCAAATCTCTCCATTCGAACGGTGGCTCGTAAAATAGGGATGTCGCCTGGTTTTGTCCAAAAACCAAAACAACGTTTGGGACTCAAGTCGCATAAAGTAAAAACAGCTCCAAATTGCAACGACAAACAGAACTTGGCAGCAAAATCATGGGCTCGACGTTTGTACTGCGAATATTTGACGAAGTTTTCATGCGTTGTTATGGACGATGAAACTTATGTTCTGAAGAATTTCAAGCAGCTTCCAGGGTTGGCTTTTCATTCTGCTATGGCCAGAAATGCTACAGCTGAGCATTTCAGAACGAAGGAGGCATCGAAATGTCCTAAAAAAAATACCTTGTGTGGCAAGCAATTTGCACGTGTGGCAAATCTTTCGTCACTACAGGCACAATCAACAAGGAGATCTATCAAAAAGAGTGTCTGCAGAAGCCATTGCTACCCTTTATCAAAAGTCACTGAGAAAAACCTTTGTTCTGGCCCGATTTGGCATCATGCTACTATGCTTAAACTGTGATGTAGTGGTACCAAGCAAATCAAGTGAACATTGTACCAAAAACCTCAAACCCGCCAAATTGCCCAGAGCTACGACCAATCGAGAGATATTGGGTTCTGATGAAGCGGAAGCTTTCTGGAAAGAAGCAAGGAATCAAAGACATCAAACACTTCCAGCAAATTTGGACAAAGATGGCTTCTACGATTTCTGAAGAGTCTGTACAAACCCTAATGGACGGAGTTAAGCGCAAAGTTCGAAAATGTTATGTAAATACCGAATAACTATGTTTTGTCTTCACGAATTGTTAAAACACATCCCATGAATCTGAAATAAACAACTACGACGGAAATATAATGCGAAATTTATGTTTTATTCATGTTTTGAGGTGTCCGGATTATTGTGGATACAGACGTTACTGAGCGCACACGCCTATTTTGGGCGAGAACTTTTGACGTCGATTGGTAACCGTCGATGAAACCTGGCTCCAGCAAACAGCAAACAGAATGAGTGCCTGGCAATGGACTTAGCCGGCACGAGTTCTCCGAAGCGACCTAGGAGGCTCAATGGGTCGGAAAGATTACCTGTACTGGACCTCCTCGGACAACCTCGAAAAAAATAAAACCATCAACAGCGAGTATTACTGTCCAATAATGCGGTTGAAGGCCGAAATCGCTGCAAAATAAAAAAAATTAAAAATTCGGAAATCGAAAAAAAGTAACTGGCTTTTTGTAAAGCTAGATTTAAGTTATCAGTATTTCTCTTAAAAACAGGTTTAACAAATCAATTAGCTAAAACAATGTTTGATCCATTAGTGGGTATAATCGATCTGTTATTTTTAGAAGTGCATTATTCTTCGAGAAGAATGGTCCCCCTAGGATGCACGTAACCCGCGACGCGACAAATCAATAATAATGGACTTTCAAAATAGTATGGGAAAAATTTACCCTGGGGGCGCCGATATGAATTTCCTTTCAAAAAGAAAGGTTCCTCCCTTGCAGTCAGGTTGCTGTCATTGCCAGTAGTGGCCTACTTCTTAGCGCGCACATGCATTCAAGGAGACGCACGATAGTTCATAAACACGCGTGATGCAGAATTAGCCCATCAAGGAGAACAAGGATCACCTGCTGCGGCAGATTCGTGACTGCAATGAATCTTAATGGTCTTGTTATAAATTTGTTATTGTGCTGTCAATTTATTCTTACCCAGTTGACATAAATTTGCCATCACAAAGTCGCGAAGTTTCATCCCGAATGAAATGGAGCCCTAACTAGGCACGGTGTTTACGTTAAACATCATCGGCGTAAATTTCCAGTCGGGGATTGATTTTCGGGGCAATTTATATGATAATTTTCGCCCATATTGAAATAGAGAATACTACCGCCTCTAGTGTCAGAAATTATCATTATCGATCGCTGATAGCATAGTAGGTAGTTGACTCGAAGGCGCGTGAATCGCATGATTTATAAATCATCGACTGTGAGCATGGAAATCAATAGCGGATAGATAGTCGATTGGCCAGGCCCGGCGCAGACTATGAAGCCTGCTATAATCTACCAATCATACTTTACCAAATTGATCTGCGATGTATATGCTAATGGGCCATATTGTTTATGTATTTGTATTTGGTGATCAAGAGTGATTTGCGGTATAGTTGATTTTTTGAATTGATTTACAAAAATCGATTAAGAGTTATGACTCAGTTTAAGATAAACTCAGAGAGCAGTCATATCATTTGAATGCAAGCAACTAGGAATTAGGAAGTGACATCTAGCCACTTTCCAGGAGTGCAATAATTTCTAAGGTTCAGAATAAGAAGGGATGATGGGATTCTCGACATCGATTGTCTCTTAATGTTATTACAGCAAGCTGAATAAATTTACCAAAACATCTTCAAAACAGTATGGTAAAAGTTGGCATTAGCTAGCAAAAGCAGTGTCAATCATACCAGTAAATGTTGCGCAATCAGGGCTCGGTCAAAAGTGGAAAGATATGATGAGAATCGATCATTGCAGATAGGTCCTTATGATTTGGAACGTAGAGGTTGCCACCCACCGGGAATTGTGGAAAAACCCAAGGAATTCTATTTAAAAAAAAATGAATAGATCAACATGATTCTAATCCGCTATGGAGATTCAGGTGACCTATAAGAAGCAGACCAACTTTTTCCAATTTTTGAATCGTTTTCGTGTATCGGCAGTAAGCTATTTATTGGAGAATAATCACTCTCAGAATTTATGTTTCAACAGAGTCGTATAGAGTAGTTTGTTTTTTAACATCAATAATAAATTCATAATCACTTCTCTCAATATTGCATACATCTTCTCTAATGTTTGAAGTTGTTTCTGGAAGCTGAAATAGTAAGACCCGGAAAAAAACGAAAAACGGATCCATTTCCAAACCATGTTAATGAAATAAAAACTTCTTTCTTCTTCTCTCAAACTTTTCTTTGAATACCACTCATAATATTTTTCTTCATCTATGTTGCCTCCCAGAATCGCCTTTTCACTCTTCTTGAGACACCTGCCAAATATTTCTCAACTGGGCGTAATTGAAGGCAGCTAGGTGGACTGATGTACTTTTCAAAGAAATTCATCCCGTTGTCTCGATACTACTGTACTTCTACTAAGCTGTAGTGGCAGGTTGTCTTTACACGTCTACAGGATGTCGGCATGCCTCAACACAACCAAGCGGATTTAAGTAAGCATACACTGAAAATTTATTTTCGTTAAGTAGCTCTCACGCTTTTCGTAAACATGAATTTTGTACATGGAACAGATGTATCGTATATTGTATGAAACATTCATAATGCTTTTTATCCGGTAAAATGCTATCATTACACCTTTGTAAAATGCACGAAATGAACTTAGTGATGACCAGCCAATCGCTGTTTCTCTTTTATACCGTACTCATGCATGATGGTGTCTGCTGGTATGGGCGGGAATAATTTGTCTAACTAAAAATAAAAATTAAAGCGCTATCGAGAGCTATAACTTCATGCTCATTATTCAAACATGTTCTCACGAGTCAGCGTGGCTTAGTGAGATCAACCACGGATTCAGAATCAGCACTTTCCAAAAATTCAGGTTCGAACCCTATGCCAGAAACATTAAATAAAACGGTGGACAACTCCACGTGGTTGCGTTTTTTTTTTTGTCAATTACGTTTTGAGTCGATAAAGTAGGTCTTTCAGTCCTTCATGCAACTTCCAGAAAGGCGTTTCTTTTTAATTTGTGACCAAATATTCGTAGTTCTTTGTATTGTGATCGTACAATGTACAGATGTTCTTTCTGTGTCAACAAAAACTTCATGCTTTTGACAGTTTCGCGTGTGCCATTAATTACGAATGTATCTTCATAAAAAGAACAAATCAGTTTCGTTGCAGAAATCAACGAATGGATTTGTGAGTATTACCTGCGATTTTGTAACATAAACTAAAATTAACTTTCAGTGTACCTATATGGTTTAACATCTTGACCCATTGTCTTTATACGCATTTAGTTTGGTACAGTTGTGATTTTTTATTTATTCAAAACGAAGACGAATTAGTTGCGCGCAGGTGTAAATAAACTTTTTCGGATGGGAAAAACTGTTTCAGTGATTGCAAAGACCCTGAATATGGCAAAATCTATAGCAAGTGACGCCATAAAGGGTTTCCACGATGAAATTGCCACACTATGAAATTGCTCTAACTTTTTAACCGTTGAGTAGAATTTAATGAAAATTTGGGTGGATTTAGTTCATAGTGCATTATTTACATCCTGCAAGTTTTAAAGTCCTGTGATCAAAACTCACGGAAATGGAGTCGAAAGAACAGCTCGTGCGTGATAAAATCTTGCGCATTCATCACGAGAACAAGGATCTCTCGCATCGTTCCATCGCTAAAACGTTGGGAATCGCGAATTCCACGGTGTCGCGAGTGATTAAGCGGTTCGAGGAACGGTTGACCACCGATCGGAAGCCCAGAAGTGAAGGAAAAAGTATTCCGTACAACACCAAAAATCACAACCGCGTAGTTGGGGCCTTCAACCGAAATCGAACGCCTCCGTTCGGGATGTGGCTAAGAAGCTGCACCTAAGCCGAAGTTTTGTCCAGAAGGCCAAAACTAAGGCTGGGCTTCGAACGTTCAAGGTACAAAGGCCCTAATCGCGACGAGAAGCAGAACAAGTCCGCCAAAACCCGTGCCAGGAAGTTGTACCTCAACATGCTGACGAGAGTTGAATGCTGCATCATGGACGACGAAACATATGTGAAGGCCGACTTCAAACAGATCCCCGGCAACCTGTTTTTCACGGCCAAGGATAAGTTCAGCGTTCGGAGCATGTCCGCACTCAGAAGATGTCCAAATTTGCGAAGAAATTCCTGGTTTGGCAAGCCATCTGCACGTGCGGGAAGCGGAGTGCACCTTTCGTGACCCAGGACACGATGAACGGACAGGTGTACATAAAGAGTGCCTCCAGAAGCGGCTGCTTCCTCTCCTGAAAGGCCCACAACGTCCCAACAATCTTCTGGCCGGATTTGGCCTCATGCCACTACTCAAGGACGTGCTGAAGTGGTATGCGGACAATAAGGTCAATTTCGTGCCGAAAATGTTCAACCCTCCCAACACTCCGGAGCTCCGCCCCATCGAGAAGTACTGGGCGATTATGAAGCAGCACCTTCTTAAACGACCTAAGGTAGTGAAGACAGTCGAGGAACTGAAGAAAGTATGGGTTTACATGCAAAAAACGGTTGATTCACAGGTTGTGCAGAATCTTATGGCCTGGGTTAAGGCCAAGGTGCGGGCATTTGCGTATGGACTGTAAATAAAATACGAGTAAAATGGTAAAATGAAGTTTAATAGTTATTTCTCAATCCCTGAAAATTTGATGGCAATCGGATGAAAACTCGAATTTTGCGAATCAATTTTGTGTGTGGCAATTTCATCGTGGACACCCTTTAAAACGATACCAACAGTTTGGAAAGGTAAAAGAAATAGCACTTTGTTCTTGTCTTAGATATTGAAGGAGCTTTCGACAACGCTTCCTATTCATCTATGGCTCGTGCCATGAAGAAAAGGAACTTTGACATGAACATAATTAACTGGGTTCATACCATGCTCGCAAAAGAGAAATCACTTCAGAGCTGGGAAGTTCGTCTATTACAATACAGACAACGAAGGTTGTCCCCAAGGAGGAATCCTCTCACCACTATGTGGTCCTTAGTTGTAGACGAACTTCTAAGAAGCTTAGAGGAAAAAGGTTTCGAGGTTGTAGGTTTTGCAGACGATATAGTCATTATAGTGAGGAAAAATTTGACAACATCATTTCAGAAAGAATGCAATGGGCCCTCAAATTTACCCAGTCTTAGTGTATCAAGGAGGGCCTTAGCATTAATCCAGCAAAAGTAGTAATTGTACCTTTCACTAGGAAAAGGCAGGTTAGTCTAAAAGCGTTCCAGCTAGGAGGATTAAAGATCCATCTTAGTGAACAGGTTAAATACTTAGGAGTGATACTGGATGCCAAACTGAACTGGAATGCTCACCTTGAGTGTGTGATCGGTAAGGCAACCAGTGCTTTCTGGATTTGCTCAAAAACATTTGGCAGAAAATGGGGTCTAAGACCAAAAATGATAATGTGGATTTATACATCCATAATACGTCCTAAAATATCGTATGCTTCTCTTGTGTGGTGGCCAAAAACAAAAGAGGCTACTGCACAGAAAAAGCTTGCAAAACTTCAACGGCTAGTATCCATTGCTATAACAGGAGCGATGCGCAGCACTCCATCAAATGCGTTGAATGCAATGCTAAATCTGCTGCCTTTGCACGAATACGTGCAACTAGAAGCGGAAAAAATATGCTTAGACTTAAACGGTTGAAAACTTTCATGTCTGGTGACTTAGTCGGTCACCTGAGCATTTCACAAAGCTTTCAAAATGGGCCAGTGATGTACATGAATGGAGACTGGATGAAACCTGTGGAAAACCATGACATTCCTTACAACATATGTGAAACGTCACGTATAGATTGGAAGTCGGAGGTCCCACTGTTCGTCATGGCTCCATAAAATTCTTCACAGATGGCTCAAAAATTGGAACAAAAACAGGAGCAGGAATCTTCGGCCCTGGGGTAGAAATGTCAGTGGCGATGGGAAACTATTCAACGGTTTTCCAGGCGGAGATCTTTGCTTTAATGAAATGTGTTAACGTTTGTCTGAAAAGGAAATATAGACATGCTAATATTTGTATTTTCACAGACAGCCAAGCGGCACTCAAAGCGTTAAGTAATTATAAATGTACATCAAACTTGTCTGGGAATGCATTCTTTCATTGCGAAAGGTGTGCCAAGAGAACTCGGTGAATTTATTCTGGGTTCCGGGACACTGTGGCATTGAAGGTAATGAAAGGGACAGACGAGCTTGCTAAACAAGGTTCAAATGCACAGTTTATTGGCCCAGAACCATTCTGCGGTATATCATACTGTGCCATAAAAATGGAATTAAAATCTTGGGAAGAGCAAAGGGTGATGACCAATTGGTTAGTCACCACAAAGTGTTCTCAAGCGAAAAGGTTTATAATTCCAAATGTTGCAATTAGTAAAAAGCTTCTGGAGCTCAATAAGAGAGTTCTTTGTACCTATACTGGCCTAGTAACCGGACATTGCCCGAGTAGATATCATTTGAAAAACATTGGCCTGGTTCAGAATGATATCTGTCGTTTCTGTAACATGGAACGTGAAACCTCGGAACATCTGCTTTGCAGTTGTGATGCTGTGTACAAGAGCAGACTTAAATTTCTGTACAGTGGCTATATGCAACCTAAAGAAATTTGGACTGCAATTCCTGGGAAGGTGGTGGGTTTTATAAACTCAATTTTGCCTGACTGGGAGACGCGTCTTAGGCTGGTCACTTGGCAAATGGTGATCTAGCTTTAAGATGCGAATTAGTATAGTAAACAGGGGTATATCACAAAAGTTCAACTCAGTGGACGCCGTGATTCTACGCCCCCAAAAAAAAAAAAAAAAAAACAGTTTGGAACGCTAGATGACCGCGTAGGGCGAAGAAAAAAGTGCACCGTTCGGACTCCACAAATGCGCGAGATTATCCGACGACGAATCAAGCAAAATTCTTCGATGTTAGCGAAATCACTGAAAATTGCAAAATCTTCCGCTGGAGCCATAGTTCACGACGATTTGAAGCTTCAGTCATATAAATTTTCCAAGAATCACTACTTGAATAACACCATGAAAGCAAACCGGTTGAGAAGAGCTAAGGTTCTCCTGAACCGCTTATCCGAGGGTCACTTGCGGTCACTATCGGTCAAAGCTGTCACCGATGAAAAAGTTTCCTCAATCGAGCAGCATCACAACTACCAAAATGATCGGCAATTGTTTCCTGCTGCTTCAAAAAATCGTGGAAGTATTTCAAGCAGTCATCATCCCGCTTTTGTTATGGTTTGGGCTGGAATAACTCATTCCGGCAAAGCCCCTTTGAGATTCTTCATCGACAAGGTGGTGAAAGTGAATCAAGTGGTATATCAGAAGCTACTCACTGACACAGTAGCTTCTTGGGCATGGCAGCATTTCGGCAAAATTGAATGGATTTTTCAACAAGACTGGGTGCCGGCTCATGGAGCAAAAAGACTATTAGTGTTTGCGAACGCATTTCCACACGCTTTTTAACGAAAGATGAATGGCCTCTAACTCACCGGATTTGAATCCGATGGACTATTCGGTATGGTCCATCTTGGAGTCAAGAGCCTGCAGTATAGTCACTAGATTCATAGTCTGGCGGATACAATGACGGGAGCCAATTTGAACTGTCAGTTGGCGGAGCCAATCGAGCATATCTCGAGTAATTCATGTTAAGCGCCTAAAACCCATTTGTAAACAATGACTTTCAATATCGATTTCTCTTGAATCTCAAATCACTCTCGTGAAATGAAAGCAGCATTTGGTAGAAGAATGTTAGTTCTACCATATGGAGTAGCAGGATATGGTGGGATTCTCGTAATTCGTGAGAAATCAACATTTAAAATTATTGTTTACAAATGGCTTTTAGGCCCTTAACATAAATTACTCGAGATTTGCTCGATTGGCTCCGCCAACGTACAGTTCAAATTGGCTCCCGTCGTTGTATCCGCCAGACTATGAATCTAGTGACTATAGCCTGCAGTGAATACAGACTAAAGGGCGATACGGTCAAAATTTGGTCAATATCAACTTGACGTATTTATTTCAATTTTGCATTTAAAAAACCTGAACACCCCTCATTTTGAAGGTGTGTTGTAGAATGTTGCTCCTATTTTGATTTTGGAATTCACTCTTCAGTTGTCAAAATGCCGTCCAAGCAAGAAGAGCAGCGTATCAAAATTTTGCTCGCGCATCGCGAAAATCCGAGCTACTCGCACGCAAAGTTGGCAAAATCGCTAAAAGTTGCCAAATCAACCGTTACAAATGTAATCAAAGTGTTTGGGGAACGTTTGTCGACAGCCAGGAAGTCTGGATCGGGGGGAAATCGAAAACCGGAAGCCGCTGAGACGACAAAGAGAGTTGCCGGTAGTTTCAAGCGAAACCCTAACCTATCTCTCCGAGATGCCGCAAATAAGCTGGGTGTATCGTCTACAACCGTGCATCGAGCCAAAAAACGAGCCGGACTATCGACTTACAAGAAGGTAGTGACTCCAAATCGCGATGATAAACAAAATACGACGGCCAAAGCGCGATCCCGGAGGCTGTACACGACGATGCTGACGAAGTTTGACTGCGTGGTAATGGACGACGAAACCTACGTCAAAGCCGACTACAAGCAGCTCTGCCCATAATTCAAGAAATGGCTAATATGCCATTTTAGTCAAAATAGGAAAAGAGTGTTGCATGATTGTTGACACCCTTATTAAGGTACCCACTGTATAACATTTTCAAAATAATGATTTATAGGGGTAAACGGCTTGAAAAACTAAATGGCTAATGTGTAATATAAATGATAAATTGTCTAATGTGTATGATGATACCGAGCGCAGCATCCAATGTGACTTTAATAGAGATTTTTATGGCTATCAATAGTTATGTATCAGATCAGTCAAGTGGATTCAAGCACCAAGTTGTTAATCCAAAGATTCTGGGTTCCATACATTGTTTTATATTATCTATGAATAGCTTAGCGTACTGGAACTTTTAACCAATGTTTTTTGTTGTACAAGATAGTATTGATTCAGATATTTCTCGGCAACAGCATAGCTAATTACTGCCCATTGTATCCTCTGGCTAATTACTGCCTATTGTTTCGCTTTCGCTGGTGCTACCGAATTGTTGCAGATAATTTAAAGCCATTTGTGTCACAAACTCACAACGCGATAAAGGACAACGTATGCACGTTAGACAAAACAAATTTCGGATTGTCAAATTTCTCTTGCTTTGTAAATGAACAATTGGCTACTACGATTAAAAATCATAATTTGAGAAAATTGGCTACTTCTTTTCTCGTTTCAATTCAACGGCATGATTTCGGAATCGACAACAACTATAATGAGTAGTTTAAAAGTTATTAAAATCTAATAAAACTTGTTCTAATAACAAAAACACTTTGATTGCATTTTTCTCGAATTCATGTTGAAGGCACATTAGCCATTTTTTGAATTATGGGCAGAGCTTCCGAGACAGGAGTTTTATACGGCAAAAGGAAGGGGAAAAGTAGCAGATATTTTCAAGCACACGAAACTGTCAAAGTTCGCAAAGAAATATCTGGTTTGGCAAGCCATCTGTACCTGTGGCTTGAAAAGCAGCATTTTCATAGCTTCCGGGACTGTCAACCAAGAAATTTACGTGAAAGAGTGTTTGAATAAACGTCTGCTGCCTTTCCTGAAGAAACACGGTTGTTCCGTACTGTTTTGGCCGGATTTGGCATCTTGCCATTACGGTAAAAAGGCCATGGAGTGGTACGCCGCCAACAACGTGCAGGTGGTTCCCAAGGACAAGAACCCTCCCAACACGCCAGAGCTCCGCCCAATTGAGAAATACTGGGCTATTGTCAAGCGGAACCTAAAGAAGACCAAAAAAACTGCTAAGGACGAGCAGCAGTTCAAGGCAAACTGGCTTTCTGCGGCGAAGAAGGTGGACAAGGTGGCTGTACAAAATCTGATGGCAGGGGTCAAGCGTAAGGCCCGGCAATTCGGATTTGGAAAAGCGGAAGCCTAACTGAATATTTTTCCTGAATTTTATACTAATTGAACTTGAAAAAGAAATTTAATTTGATTTTTAAATAAACGATTTCACCGATTTACACGCGTTTTCCCTTGACCAAATTTTGACCGTATCTTGTAGTCGGCTTTGACGTAGGTTTCGTCGTCCATTACCACGCAGTCAAACTTCGTCAGCATCGTCGTGTACAGCCTCCGGGATCGCGCTTTGGCCGTCGTATTTTGTTTATCATCGCGATTTGGAGTCACTACCTTCTTGTAAGTCGATAGTCCGGCTCGTTTTTTGGCTCGATGCACGGTTGTAGACGATACACCCAGCTTATTTGCGGCATTTCGGAGAGATAGGTTAGGGTTTCGCTTGAAACTACCGGCAACTCTCTTTGTCGTCTCAGCGGCTTCCGGTTTTCGATTTCCCCCCGATCCAGACTTCCTGGCTGTCGACAAACATTCCCAAACACTTTAATTACATTTGTAACGGTTGATTTGGCAACTTTTAGCGATTTTGCCAACTTTGCGTGCGAGTAGCTCGGATTTCGCGATGCGCGAGCAAAATTTTGATACGCTGCTCTTCTTGCTTGGACGGCATTTTGACAACTGAAGAGTGAATTCCAAAATCAAAACAGGAGCAACATTCTACACACACACACCTTCAAAATGAGGGGGTTCAGGTTTTTTAAATGCAAAATTGAAAGAAATACGTCAAGTTGATATTGACCAAATTTTGACCGTATCGCCCTTTATGCTTTAACTGCATTTAAAGCTGCTAAGCTATCTGGGCAAATACAAAAACTGGGGAATCTATACTTTCTCTTAAGGGAGGTATAAACATATATTGCATAAATTTCCGCTTGAAATACTGTTAGATATTGTCCCATAGGAGTGATTTTATTCCCTGGACCAAACACCCCACAGAATGAGATCCACTGCAGCGTGAGGGATGAAATACGGCTTGACATTCCCACGAATTTCGAGGAACTGATCGAAGCTGTACCGAAAACTCCAGTTTCTGTTCCAAGTGTAACGTTTTTCGGGCCCTCTAAGAGGAAACGTGAGAACGACGGGAAATTTGAACCGACTCCGAAAAGGACATAACTCCGTCGTGGAACTGACTGTTCAGGGCAATCTGCAATTATTAGCGCCACGAATTTCAACATGGTTTTGTTAAGAAGCGATCCACGACAACGAATCTGATGTCTTACGTAAATTTCCTATCAACGGAAATTGAGAATCGTCTACAAGTTGATGCCATATACTTCGATTTATCAAAAGCGTTCGACAAGGTTCTGGGCTTTCCAGATTGGATCACAAAGTGGTTGCGCTCTTACTTATCTGGTCGGAGCGCTTTCGTCAAATTAAACGGTAGTCGGTCAGCCGTCTTCTCCGTCACGTCAGGTGTACCACAAGGAAGCATTCTGGGTCCACTGATTTTTATATTGTTCGTGAATGACTTGTGCTTTCGGCTGAAATCACGCTTTCTCCTCTAAGCTGACGATCTAAAAATCTACAAGGTTATATCATCGCATCTCGACAGCTACGCTCTTCAGGCTGACATCGACGAGATTTTGTTGTGGTGTTCTGAGAATGGAATGGAACTCAATTTTAAAAAAGTGCAAAGTTATTTCGTTCACCCGCCGGCAATCCCGAACAGAGTTTGATTACTCCATCAGCTCAGAAGCTTTTGAGCGTGTTCATGCGATTCGTGACCTAGGGGTTACTATAGATACAAAACTCCGGTTCAATGAGCATATTAGCACAAATACCGCAAAGGCCTTTGCAGCACTGGAATTTATTCGTCGCAATAAAAGTGGTTTCACCGAAATTTATGCTCTCAAGACGCTGTACTGTTCGATCGTTCGTAGCATCATGGAGTATGCTGTTAGCGTGTGGTCGCCTTATTACTCAGTTCAGATCATCCGGATGGAAAGGGTTCAACGCAATTTTGTACGGTATCCTCTTCGTCAACTTCCGTGGAATGACCCGTGCAAATCTACCTGACTATCCGAGTCGTTGTAGACTGATCGATTTAGAAAGATTTCAATAGTTTCCGAGTCTGGCTTTTGATACCGCAATGCAAAGAAACGTAGTTGCCAAGTATTTCCAGACAAAAAAGGTGTCTTAAGTCCCAAATAAGTGTTTGGTTGGGCAGGCCTTATGTGGTTGTGCTCGAAAATCCAAATGTTTCGTCTCTACACCCAAAAGTTGAAATTGTAGCATAAAATGCAATTGCAGTTTTTGCAATCATATCTTGAGAAATCCGCATGATTCTGAAATGGCAATTTTGCCCATCATGATCCACAAAGCTTTTTATGGTATAAACAAAGCCATGCAAGTGTGTGCAAGCGGTTATCGCTGTGTGCCTAGTGCCTCGACAGTCGCAGCAACCGTTGGGTTTTTGTTCAACCATCAACAACTTCTCAATATGGGTGAGACAATGGCACAGAACGCCGCTACGCCATATGCCACTGTTGCTATTCCGCTGTCAAGTGTTCTATTTTTATTTGCACTCGTCATCACCCTCCTATCGCCCTCTCATCAAGTCACCATGCGTTTTATCGAAAAAACGAAGCCATGTAAGTATGTGTGACCGACATTTGCTTCATTGTTGTAACGTTGAGTGCCTCGACAACCGAAGCAACTGTAGGGCTTTTATTCCGTTCACCTCAACTTGTTGTGGTGACTGGATGGTTACAATGAAGAGCCGTCATGCTGACGGTCGCGGTTCGACTCTCAGTAGCAGATCGTAATCTTTTTTTTTGTGAGCCATTGAATTTACTACTACTAATCAACTGTACAACCTCACGCACACATTGAATTTTGCTAATCGAATTGATGTGTTGCTTTTTTGCCCACGACCAATGTTGCATTTTTTCTCCAAGTTGCGATCCATTACGAGAAATGAAACCAAATCATGCAAAATTGCATTACAATCTTGCTTTTTTATTTTGGGTGTATCGGCACTATCAAAATATTTGCAAAAGCGGTTGCTACCGTTTATATGAAGCCACTACTCTTTAGCTTTGTTTTGGCGTGATTTGGCCTCTTGTCACTATGCTAAATCCATCCTGGAATAGCCAATCCGCTTAACTGTCCATAACTTCGCTCGATAGAAAAAATACTGGGCTCTGGTTAAACGGATACTCTTTGAAAGAAGATAGGGGAAGCGAAGATTTCAAGACAAGATGGAAAACCGCCACCACCAGCATATCTGAGGATACTGTATGGAATCTGATTGCGGGTGTAACAAATAAAGTTCGAAAATTTCACATAAAAAAGAGTTGACATCTCAATCAACTGTTTTTACTGTTTATATAACTCTATTATACTGAAATAAACAATAAGTTTTGTTAAATTATGTCTAGATTTGTTTGTTGACATTGCTTTAGTGTCTAAAATTAAACAGTTTATTATTGTTTCCATTTTGAACCGTTTTTTTTTTTAATAATTTGACAAACACAAAAAACACGCAGCAAAATAAAAACACATGAAGCAGTCCAGCCTACATCAATATACATTGTTGAGTAAAAAAAACAATCTATGGGAAATCGCTTCCGATCGAGTTCTGTTGAAATCATGCCTCATTTTGTGATCATTAATTCTAATTCCGCTGCCATGG
The DNA here is from genome assembly GCA_034211315.2 of Aedes japonicus. Taxonomy (NCBI): domain Eukaryota; kingdom Metazoa; phylum Arthropoda; class Insecta; order Diptera; family Culicidae; genus Aedes; species Aedes japonicus. The sequence continues at coordinate 21,310 of JASCZW010011688.1, forward strand.
AAGGTGTGCCAAGCCTCTGCCCTGGGGCTGCATTAATTATTCTAATAGTATCGAAAATCATTCCACCGCCACCTTCATCGTAAAAACTCATGCTGCTGTGACATCCCGATGTCGTAGGTCAATGACAGAGAAACACCCATTGCGGGAAGCGCTACTTCTATCAACATATTTACGATGGAAGCTGGTGATTGATTGTCATTTATTCATTTAACACCCACCAAATTCAACATTGCGGACAAATTGTGTTAGGTTAGAAGGAAGTATCAATTAGAATGATCGACAGCTGATCACAATACAACTGTCAATGACTCGACCAAAGATAGCGGAAGAATGCCTTCATCTTCATTGCTTCCTGCATCAAACCTTCATCCATAAACATACCTGAATCGTGCCCAGCAAGACGGAGATGAACCTCTTTCTGACTTGCAGGTGAGACCAGTTCTGAAACTTCATTTCAAATTCATGCGTCGTCACGCTTTATAGCTGCACCTATGGGTGTCGGTACATACACGTATTTGGAATATCTAGAATAATAGAGTGCCTAATTTCAATGGCAAACACAGGCTCTGGTTCGTCTGCCGTTGGCACGTTGATCTTGAGGGAAGATTGCCGTGAGAAGTTAGCAAGGTTGTCGGTATTTTCCTTTGCGCGGCACCTTGGAAGGTAGCCTCATCTCAGTTTTATGTGCCAATAACAATCAAAAGCAGATCGTGCTTGTTTATGGTTCTCTCACATGTCTAGAAAGCTTTAACATCCTTGCCGGTGTTTTATTTCTCTAACGTCTTCAATAATGTAAGGTCACTGCAGTGGCTTGTGGTTTACTTTTTGTGAGAACTGGGAATTTCTGTTAAACATTTAAACTTATGTTTATGTTGTTTTCGATGACATGTGCATATTCAAACTGGATGCGCAAATCAGAGAAGATATAAAATTAGGACATTGAAGATAACCTGAATTTGTTTTAATAAACTACCGAAATAGTTGTTCCGGAAACGATAATTTGTTTCGTTCTGAGAAACTGCTTTCATATCAGCCAAAAATGTTATTGGATTTGTTGAACCCAAAACAAAACATACAAATACTTTTTGAAACCCAACCAAAAGGAGGAAGTAAAAATCTCCAGGGGTTGAAGCGCTTCAGATGTGCCTCAGAAAGGTTTGGATAGGCTTCTGGCAGTGGGATAAGTTATTTCATAAAAACGTTAATAAATTTCACGGTGGTTGAAAGCAACATTTATTAAAAAATTGTCTGATAATATTTCTCCAGATTCTGATTGGCAAGCATAAAACAAACGCACACAGAGAGCAGTTGAAGTTGGCATTCGATTCCAAGCGGAACAAAACTGTATTTTACTTCCTACCAGAATGACGAACAAGCGTAAGAGGGAGTCGATCGAAGAAGAGGAGGATTTCGAAGGATTCTCTGACGTTCCGAGGCTGGACAACGGAACTGAGAAAAAGAAGATCAAATTGCGTCGAGAGGACCGTGCCAGAATCCCGATCAATATTACGCGCTCGCGAACAAAGCATGTTTAGTTACGATATAATGGCTGAGTTTGTTATCAACAAAGTTGAGTTCGAAAATGTATAGAAGTGAAATTTTGAATTTTTGAAACAAACAAAAATGTTTATAACGAGTTACGAATTGTAAATTTGTTCTTAAGAAGGGAGAATTGTAGTGTCTACCCTATTCTAATTGGTTTACATTTAGTGGGTAATCATCTATATCAAATGAAAAGAGACGCAGAGTCCGTTGGAAATAAAGGGCTAATCAGTCTAGCTTGAGCCGTTGCATTGGACGGAGGCAAACCATATAGTGGTCTTAGTTATTAGTAAATCCAAGAAAGAAATTTTTAGTGCATGACAGTTTACTTAATTCTTAGAATCGTTTTGAATATACGAGTGATTAGATAAATCAAGTTCGTTCTTCGATTGTTTATAAAAACTAAATTTCTATTTCTTAGAGAGCGAAGAGGTGCATAAAAATTTAAGTTTTCTAATATTTCTGGACTGTTTATTCGTTGCTCAATAACATCAGCTATGAAAGCAATCATTGCGAACTCTCTTCGTCTTTGAAGTCCTTCTAAATTAATCATCAAACATCGCGACTCATATGATGGTAATGGCAGACGTGTCCAACCTAATTTTCTTAGAGCAAACAACACAAACTGTCTCTGAACCTATTCTATACGGTTTACATATTTTCCTTGATATGGAGCCCAAACAACGCTACAGCATTCTAGTATGGGCCTCACATATTCCACATATAGTTTTTTTTAATGTGTAAGGGTCGTTGAAAGGCAAACTATATCTTTTAATAAACCCAAGCATGTTATTTGCTTTATAGATGATATTATTGTAGTAATCAGCAAAGGATAACTTAGAGTCAAGTATTACTCCTAGGTCTCTAATTTGATGACATCTTTCAATTACTATCTGACCTAGAGAAACTGTTTTTTGTGTTATGGAATGCTTTCTAGAAAACGATTTAGAGGTGCATTTTTTAACGTTAAGTTCTAACAAGCATTTTTTACACCAGGTGTAGAAATTATTGATTTCGTGTTGAAAAATATCAAGATCATGTGGTTTTTGTATTTCCATAAACAGTTTCATGTCGTCTGCATATACTGAGACTTGAAGAACTTTCAAAAAATTTTCTACATCGTTAACAAATAAAACAAATAATAAGGGACCAAGATGTGAACCTTGTGGCACTCCAGATAAGACATTTACTATTTTAGAGAGATTGCCGTCAAGTCTTACTCTTTGCGTTCTTGTTGTCAAGTAGGCCTCGATCCATTTCAGTAATCTTGGATTAAATCCTAACTTTGATAACTTAAAAAGCAGCAAAGGTATGTCTACTCTGTCAAAGGCTTTACTAAAATCGGTATATAATTCTTCTACATAATGATCTTTGTCCAGTACGTTTAACGAAAATGTTAAGAAGTTGATCAAGTTAGTAGATGTTGATCTCCCTTTTACAAAACAATGTTGATTATTGGTAATAAATGTTTTAGCTTGAGAGAAAATTTTGTCATTTATAATAGATTCAAATAGTTTAGGGATGCAAGATAGAATAGCAACCCCACGGTAATTTTTTATATCAGATTTTTTACCACTTTTGAAAATTGGGATTAAAAATGATTTCTTCCAAAATGGCGGGAAGAATACTGACTTCAGTGATAAATTAAACTTAGCTTAGCTTAGTTCAGCTTGACTGACTGCACGTATCAATGGTTGCTACTCCGTGATTGATCAGAATCAGTGAAATTGCACAATGAATCAACTGAATGGAGCTGGTGTAACTGACCATTCTCACTGTACACGTTTCAGTGACTCAATTTCTTGAATAATCAATAACGGCGCCGGCCACGTCCTTGCAATCAAGTCGCAATAGGGGAGGAGTTAGTGTGACCTTTGCTGTTTAGGGAACGTGTTTACATTTGCATCCCCACAAAGGTCACAGGAGGGTTTTCTATGTCAGTATGGTAGGGCTCGTTGGATCAGGATTCACCTTGATAAGTGATGTGATCATATAATATAGTTCATTTCATTCACGGGACACAAAGGATAACATTTACCTGTTTCGCTCCGCGTTTTTTGAGAGCACTTACCAACTCTAAACTGCATAGAAAATCCCTTGCGAGTTTCAACTGGTTAGCGTTCTGCTTTTTCCGCGGTACCTAAATGATGCCTATCCAAAACGACTAAGTTTGTCCCATATGGCATTCGGTACTAGAATCTTTATTTTTATTTTTTATTAACTGTGTAATATTGAAAGAATATTTGAGGGTGTGTTCGTGTGATTTATGTTATTAGGGGCGAATAATTCAGCTTGGGACCAAACTCTTTGAGTCAAAAACTAAATCCATTTTCTTCTTGACTATCCACCTCCTGGTAGAACATTCCTCTACCAGATGTTCCTTCAATTCGCTGAAGAGTTTTTAAGATTGAATAAAATTGACGTACCAAATAATTGTTAACAATTGGTTTTTAAGCCCTAATCATTACTTATTCGAGATATGATTGATTTATATCACAACACTTTAGATGGCCTTAACGTGTTAATGTATGTTTTTCATATTATATAATGGGCTGCTTCTAATTTGCTTGTGGGAAGTGTTGAAATACCATGCAACATAAATTAGTGTTGTGCAATATCCGTTAAATAGAACGATTTGACGATGTTATATCCACAATCAATAGGAAACCAGTGATTCCAAATTGGCTCCCTGTTGGCAACACCATTGGTCCCAAGTACACCTTGCACCCTGCAACACATTCTTGTGTCTTCGGCACTTAGAATCCCTGTGTCCGTTCTGATTCACTGTGCTACCCTGACAGACCATTTGAGGGGTTCTTCCTGTATAGTTACGTCCTTAAGGGAGATTGATTCAGCTTGGGACCGATGTCCCGGTACTTCGTGAGTCAAAAACTATATCTCTTTACTCCTGGCCTATCCAGCTCCTGGTTGTATGATTGCCACATGGTTTTTTCGGCTTTGCTAGAACGTCGTTCTACGTTTGAGTTTTGCAAAAGAGATGACGGTAGAACCATCAGTCAATATAAAACCAGCAATTTGAAATTGTTTCACTGTTGTAGAACCACTTGGTCCGAAGTACACCTTGCAATAATTCTTGCGCTTTTCGGTACCTTTCGGTACTAGTACCTTTGTTACCGTTTTGATTCGCTATGTTATTTTGACACAATACTTGAGGGTAGTAAAAACTGAACCTCAAAGAATGGCCCCTCAAATAGTCTGCCAAAATAACACATCAAAACGAAACAAAAGCAAAGATTCCAGTACCGCAAAGCAAGAGAATGCCCAGACAACCACAAGTCGTATAACAGTGTTCAAATAGTATCGTATATTCCTATATTGTTAGTCGAAATCGTAATTAATTGGGGCTTTTATCGTATTATGTTTAAGTTAAATCGTAAAGAGTGCAAATTTTCGACGTATATACGATGTGTCATTTATTCATCGTACTGCGTCACAAACAAAATCGGATATACATTGCTATCCTATTTAAATCGAATTTGTTATTACGAATTCAATCGCATGCGATATCAAACCAACTCGTTTAAGAAAACAATGGAATTTGCACGTATATGGCCTCCACTTTTGCACGTATAAGCCATATTTTTTGCATTCTATACGATTTGCTTACTTACATATATGTTTGTACAGTGGTGGTCACGAAAATAAGGCCACCCATTCACTCTAACTACATTATAGATAAAATTCACATTAAAAAACAACACAAGAAGAGCTCACTCTATCTGTCATTAGAGGAACTATGTTAGTAACGAATTAAATTGAAAATAAATCTGCTAGGTGTCTCTCGTGCATGTAGAAAGACTTATTTATCTAGCAGCTGTCAAATTCGGTTGACACGAAAAATAAGGCCGCATAACCGAACCGCTCAAATTGAAATAGTATACAAAATTCGTCGTTGTAGGCTGTGTTGCACTGGTTAATAATAAAATAACACTAGATAAACAATATATTCGATCTGTTTATGTTTGATAAACAGCAAAAATTGGACGTGCAATTCATTTTTCACACTCGGAGAGGCAATTGATTTTCAAATGGCATAGTGAAGGTAAATCTCTAAGAGAAATCGCTAGAATGGTAGGGGCATCTCGTTGTATGGTGCAAAATACATTGAAAGTACAAATCAGCTACAGCAATAAAACAGGAGCTTCAGCTTGAAATTAGTGCACGTACTATTCGCAGAAGACTTCAAGAGCTGGTCGGGTGGCTATTGAGGTTCCTCTACTCAGTAAAAACAATAATCGAAACAGGCTAAATTTTGCGAAACAACATTTGAATTGGTCTGGTCCCGATGGCATCAACAAATGGCGGAACGTACTATGGAGTGACGAAATGAAAATTAATTAATTTGGATCGGATGGTAGAACGTACGTCAGACGACCACCGGGCCGGGAATTTTCACCAGCGTACACTTAGAAGACGGTCAAACATGGAGTCATTTAAAAATAGTAAATTTTCGGCAAAACAGACATGGCCTTATTTTTATGACCACCACTGTATATCATAAAGACCACTTTCAATATACGTGCATTTTGGTTGTCTGGGTGGGTAACTCTATGGCCTACTTGGGATCAATCGAGTTCTAAAGTCAATCTTTAATCGCAAGCTTCCTATTCATTATAGATAGAATGTAGCACAAACCAACGCAGGGAGCCGATAAAGAACAGCTGAACAGCAATAACCGTTAACAACCCTGCAGCGTCACACGATCAGTTGGTTTGACTTCAAAATGAGAGTAATTCCTATCAATTTCATCGAAAGAGAAATCACTAAATATTAAGTCTTGTTGGCTTTGATAACAAATTGCTCTGCACCTTTATCATTTATTATACAAGATTTATTAAAAATTGAAAACCACATGAGCATGGGCATGATTTACCGCCCACGGATGCAATTCCGTTATTGCTGTTTTTGCACAATGAACCAACAGATGATGTTTGGGACTAACATACATCCTTATTGTATAAAAACTGGTAAATTTGAAGCAATACCGGCGCCGGCCGTGTCCGAATGCTAGTCAAGTAAGGAAAGGAAAGAGGAGTGAGATAGGAACTTGTGAGGACCGAAAGTCACACCATCCTTCCAGGTTTTCAACTCACCATTTGAGGGCCACCAAAAACATACATTTCACACACAAAAACTATTCTCAAAAAAGGGAAGTTGGATGCAAAAGGATAAAATGGAAAGAGCTCACCCGGATTTCCAGAAAATTCCGTTGCTGTTGTTTCAACATCGAGCAACCAGAGCAGGTCCTTGTTCTAGAGGAGTTCGCTCCAATACCATGAACCAAACATCTTCCAGTGACGCGGCTGATCAAGAGCTCCTCGTGCCGTGATTGGAATTCCGTCTCCAGCGGGGACACTTTGTTTTCAAACCAGAAGAAAACACGATTCGTGTTCAACTATTTGGTGACCGAATCTGGACTTCAGTGATAAATTAAAAAACAAAAATAAAGGCTCAACTAATTCTTTTGAAAACGATTTGAGAAATATGGGAGGTAAACCATCTGGTCCAGCACCTTTTGAGGCATCCAATGTTTCAAGGGCACGTAAGATTTTTTTATCGGATAAACTAAAAACTGAAATATCTTTCATTGGCTCAGGGAGGTACGAAAAATATTGATGATCACGCTCATTATCATTGTGAGATGTATAGACGTCTTGAAAGAAATCAGCAAATTAGTCACATATTTCATTAGAAGTATTACCACTTTTGTAATCTAGATGCATTTTTGTTGGAAAGCTCTGAGGTATTCGTTTCTTTAACATGTTTGAAGAAGTATTTAGGATCCGATTTTATATTGTTTTCTATTTTTTGTGTTGTGTTCTTCGTATGCTATTTTCTATTTCTAGATTTAGCTGATCACATATGGACAGGTAGATATATAGGTTTTCATCACTGTTATTTCTTCTATATGCTTTATGTGCTTTTCTGCTTCCTATTTTTAAGATTGATTACCTGTCTATTGAACCACATTGGTGCTTTGTTATTGATTTTCTTTTCTTCGCTTTTTGGGGACTGTTTGTTCTAAAATATCGTACATTATTTCGTAGAATGCATCCACTGATTGTTCTATGCTACGATTACGCGTTAAAATTTGCCAGTCAACACAATTTAATTTATTTTTGATTACTGCAGTGTTTGCTTTGCTGAAATCATACGACTGTAAAAACTTTCCTTAGGGTGGGGCTCTAAAAAACAGTTTTTTTTTGCAATCCTTTTATTTAAATTTGAATTTGAAACTCTGCAAAGATAACTTTTAGATATAAATTGACGCAAATTTTGAAGATATAAGATAGTTGCTAGTTGTTGTATTAAAAAAGTTGTAGTAGTTGTGTAAAAAAATACGTTTTTGAAGATATCTTATTCCCTTGTTTGCAAATATTTGCAAACACAGAGTACGTGAACTAAAAGTACAAACTTACATCTATAAGATTTATGCAAAATTATTTGTCCCCTTTAGGAAGAAAAACTCGTTTTAAAATTGAAATAAAAAAGTTACAGCAAAAAAACTGTTTTTTAAGTCCGACCCTAAGGAAAATTTGTAAAGCAAAAAGCTAAAAGTCCTCTAAATTATAAGAATAAAAAGTTGAAATTTTTATATGAACATGAAAGAATCACCCCAATCACCACCCAAACCAAAAGATAGATCTTATTTTTAAAATTAAATCTCCTGAAGACATCATCTGTCTAAAGTTAATGGTTTTCGAGTTATCGATTTTTGTCGCGAAATCTGTCCATTCGTACCATAGTTCAGCGGTTGCTGTCAGGCATACTTGAATCACCGATTGCTTCGTTTCAATCCCCCTCCCCAACCGGTGACTCCAATCATAGAGCGAAGAATCTGGAACCGGGAGACGTCCAGGGATTTTGTGAATATGTCCGCCTGTTGATTCATTGTGCTGGTGGGTTCATTCTGGATGATTTCTGCTGCTACGTTGTCTCGGACAAAGTGGTGTTTGATGTGATATGTTTGACACGTTTGGACTCCGGATTTTGTTCCATCCCAATACATCCACTTTTGTCCTAAAATATTGAAACTGGTCCATTAGCTTTGCAATTGAAGTCCTCAGGAATTCCGTTCAAGAGTATTGCTTGCGACGCCTCCGCGCTCAAAGCGACATATTCCTGGAAGACGTCGAGACCGTGGTTTGTTTCAGGCTTGCCCAAGAATCGGTTGAACCGACCATTAACAGACTTTCTGTCCTCAAGATCCGATGCCCAGTCAGAATCCACGTGGCCTGACAAGTAGTTTGATCCTTCTTCTCGTGTACACACCAGACCTATGCTGCTGGTATCCTTCAAGTAACGGACTGTTCATTTCAAATTCTTCCAGTGATTCTCAGCAGTGCCCTACAGGAAACGACCCAAGTAGCTTACCGAAGAACACAGATCCCTCCGCACACAAAGCATCTGATACAGCACGCTTCCTAATAAGTTCCCGTATGGCTCAGCTATCCAGTGAACCTTTCTCTATCCAGGTGGAGTCCCTTCTCCAACGGGGTCTCCACGGGATTGCGTTCCGACATTCCAAACTTTGCCAGAATTTTGAGTGCATTTGCTTCCTGTTGACAGTTTCAGCTTTCCAACATCTTGATGCTAATCAAACTTCATGCCCAGAAAAGGTTTCATCGTTTCCACAGTCTGACAGCTCAAACTCTGCGAGATAGGCGTTGCTTCAGCTGCTTGATCGTGGACATTTTCTGCCGACAATCAGAACGCCATCCACATAGATCACTAGGAAAATCTCATCATGAATTGCTTTAGTCCATATATCGACTTCTGTAATTTGCAAACTGATATTGGGGCCAGCCTGCACACCTACGGAACTCCAATGTACAGGTCCTCTTCCAGGTCACAATGAAGAAAAGCTGTCCTCACGTCCATTTGGTGTCAATGAAAGCGCCATAACGAACACCAACAGCGAGCACCACACGAACAGTGTCTAGCCGTGCCACAGGAGCAAACGTTTCCTCGTAGTCGATCCCAGGTCGCTGCAGGAATCCCTTCGCCACAAGTCAGTGCTTTGATAGCGAACTGCTAGTCCAATTTCGTCTTCCTTAAGCCGGAATACCCATTCGATCTTCAATGGTTTGACTTTATCGGGTCGCTTCGCTTCGTGAACTTCCCACACATTATTGATTCCATCGGATCGTAGTTCGTCTTGAACCGCCATCATTCAGCCATCGGAATTGTTACAGGTTGCTATATCACCATAACTGCCTGGCACAACCAGAAATATGCGCTCCCGTTCGCTGCGCCTCGT
>JASCZW010011689.1:0-31158 GCA_034211315.2 Aedes japonicus
TCGAAAACAACGTTAGAAGAAACCCCAAACACACACGTGATCCCCACCGGCAAGTGGTCGATATCTTGTGTCAATTTGCGCTGGAATCAGCGCATCATCGCGTCTCCTTCCTATCAGCACATGACCACGGCCACCCCAATAGAATGCTCATCGTGCTAATTGATACAATGAAATTGGAGTAACTAACCTAGGTGCAGATCCACGGTTGGCTATCTCTCGTGTCATTCATGCGAAATCAACTATGGAGCCATCGCAAAGATTACGACGAATTGATAGGCGCAGCCGGTGGCTGTTCCTCACATTGTTGAATGCCTGCCCGACTAGGGTATTCCTGCTCGGAATGATTTCATACCGACGCTACGCATGCACGAGGTTGTTTAATTGGCCGATGTAATAGAATTGACGACACGTTCGCTACTCCACATTATTATGGAATTACTAATTGCAATGCTATGATCGTTGAAATGTGATTATTCGCTGTTTTATTCAATTATTAGTGATTATTATCACTGTGTTGCGAAACGTCACAACTTGCTAAACAGTTTGTATTACCCTAAATAAAATTAACACACCATTCGTATTCAAGAGCCCCTGGATATCAAGACTAGTGGTGCCATCTATCCTTCACAATTCCTTATTTGTTTTCCAAAAATCGACCGCTGGCTACAGTAGGCTGGCCACATTGTAGTAATGTCAAATGACAGTCAAGATTTAACTAGTTCATTTATTTGAGAGGCTCAATAGCGTTAGCTTTATGGAGCCGATATGACATGTTTTTTTTAATATAATGAATGACTTAATACTAGCATTAGAGCATCTTCAGCGGTGGTCTATTTTTGAAACAACGTTATACTTGATTTGAATCAGTAAAACTTGAATAGAATCAGCTAAAAAGGCCAACTTTATGTTCTCCGAACCGGTGTTATAGTTCTTGTTGTGAAACCCGCCATCGCCTGTCATCCTGTGAATCATTCAACAGGAGAGATCAGAAGATTTTTTCCTGGCTTGGTTTGACCAATTTTACTGATACGAGGGTCGTTAGACGACGAGACACATTTGCTCTTTCGTTTGGCTGAAGGTGAGTGTGTGAATGCATGAATTTCATTTAAAGAATATTAGATAGATGCTGATTTGTCAATTGGCAGCAGAACAACAATAGTCAAAACGCAGAAGGTCACGCCCTGGAAGACGCCACAACATCGACCATGATTTTCGTTTTGGCATCAGAGACTTTCCCAGGACCACTTTAGCGACACGCTTACCTATGGCGAGACGCACTTTTTGCGTCGCTTTCGCATGCCGAGCGAGATGTTCCTGGAAATTATGTGCGACAACTAGAGTCATCTGATGACTTTTGTCCAGCTAATTTGCGATGCAGCTGGAAAAGCTGCCTTAGCCCGTTACAAAAATGCACTGCAGCCTAACGGATGTAGGCGCACGGTTCCTCAGCCATTCTCTGTAGCGATTGGGGAATCAACCAGCCTGCTGACCCTGAGGAATTTTCGCAAAGCTACCCTGAAGACTAACAGCCCGCAGTATTTGCGCCCTCAATAGAGGTGAAAAAAACTGATAGATGAAAATGTTTTCCAAAAGTTCGAAAAAAAATCGCATAAATTCAGTGAACTTCCCAGAAACTCAGTGAACTTGTCAGAGTTTAGGGTACTTCTCAGAAATTCAGGAAACTTCCTAGAAGTTTTCCGACTCTCCTTGATGTTTAGGGAACCAGGGAACTTCGCAGAGGTTAAGGTTTCTTCCCAAAAGTTCAGAAAACTTCCCTGAATACAGAGTATTTCCCTGAAATTCAGGAAATGTTCATACATTCAGGGAGCCTCATATGATTTCAAGAAACTTCCATTAAATAAAGGGTTCTTCTTAGAAGTCAAGACAACCATCCAGAAATTTGGGGAGCTTCCCAGAAGTTCTGAAAACTTCAAGAATCACAAATTAAAAAATCAACTAACTTTTTTAAACTTTTCCCTCGAGAAATACAAATTGAATCTACCTTCTAGATATCATCGGTTTTCCTAAGAAAGCTTGTCAAAACTGCCATAGTAAAAGAAGATAAGCCAGAGCATTCCAAAGTCCCCTGTAAACCCAGTTTCTATACAACAGGCTTCTAAAACAAAGATCTGAATGAGCTAATTGCGAGTGCCAATCATGACCAAATCATCAACAAACCGTATGATCACTTTGAAGACTTTATTACTTTTCATTTCTGAGCAATCAAAATACTATTCGGAATCGGAATTTGCCACCAAATTAGTCGTAAAATCCACAACAGTCGCAATTCCGAGAGCTTCCTTATTTTGAACTAGTCAGCGTTTTTCGGGAAATACATTGGCTGTAAAAAACGAAAAAAACCATTCGTTATCCAGGAATGAAACGAAGCAGCAATTCGCTATCACCGAGAGCAACTTGAGGTAATTATCAGAAAGTAACAAATGTCAAAAATGACTTCAAAAATATTTTGACTTCAATTATAGATCCTCACCTTAGGACAGGTTGGCTGACTTAGAACATCCCATATTATATCATAATATCGGTTGCCCTTCAAATAGGCCCAATGAACATAGTTGAGTACATCTTATAAATTTGTACATCTGAAGAAGCTACAGTTTCAGATCCTAAGTTATAAGCTAATGAACAGTCTCCTATGACCGAGAATATCCCAGATTTCATCATAATATCGGTTGACCTTCCAGAAGATCCATTCAACATGCTTGAACACATATCGTACATTTGTCTAGGCGTAGAACTATAGTTACAACTGTAGATCCAATGTTCAGAGCTCCAGGACTGTTTAAATGACCTAGAACATCCCAGATTATTTCATAATATCTGTTGGCCTTCCAGGGTACTCAATGAACATGGCTGAATACATATCGTAAATTAATATAGCTGAAAAGGCTACCGTTACAATTGTAGACCCTGAACTCCAGGGCAGTTTTGGTGACCTAGACCATCCCAGATTATCTCATTGTGTCGCTTGTGTGTCAATAGATTCAATGATGTTTATTGAAAACATATCGCTAATTTCTCCAGCTAGAAAAGCTTCAAATTCAACTGTAGATCATAAGTTATAAACTCAAGAACAGTTTACATGACCTAGAACATCCCAGATTATCTGAAAATGTCTGTTGACCTTCCAAAAGATTCAGTGAACATGATTGAATAAATATTGTAACTTTGTATAGCCGAAAAAGCTACAGTTCCGACTGTATATCCTAAGTTCCGAACTCCCGGACAGTTTGGACGACCTAGAACATCCCAGATTATTTCATAATATGTTGATCTTCCAGAAGACTAAATGAACATGTTTGAATAGATGTCGTAACTTTGCATAGTCGGAGAAGCTATATTTATAGCTGTAGATCCTAAGTTCCGAACATTTTCATGTTCAGGATTTTCTGGGATGAAAATCAGGCCTTAAATGCATGTTTTTTTTACCTGATGCAATAGTCAATTTGCACAAATGTTTGTTCAAAATAGTGTTTGATTTGTTCAGTGTGTGATTTTATGCAGGAATTTTACTTCAGAAGGAAGTCTATCCACATTTTTTTTATTAATTACTCAGATCAGTAATTTGTTTGACAGCAACAACTAATTGTCGCTTGAGTCCGCTTTCTCATTGCCTGAGATTGAAAAATGAGAAGGGACCCATACAAAGGTGTTCAAATGTGATCTATCGACAGCACACTCATCTGTTCCCTTAGTTTTGAGAGGAAATAATGAATTGAATTGAGGAACTGCTATAGGTGAAGTGAGCACGGTCTGGAGTATAGCACGGAAGACACATATCCGACGATATGTACTGGTGATAAATTCTCATAAATCGATATTGTGTGTTTAGCCCTAGCATTTGTTCGAAATTGTCTATTACAAATGCGTTTTTCACTATTCTATTCACTATTTATTCTGGGCAAGGGCTCCCCGAATCGATTCTGGCGAGGTTTTACTCCTGCCAGAACTTCAAGACTCATGTTATGCGTTGAGCGCATACAGCCAGCAAAGAGCAATACGCAGACAACGAAATTGAATTTGTTCCAATTTCACAAGGAGACTTTTTCCTGCCGAGAGAAAGCAAAAAAGCCATACTCAAGAACAAAGAGAATTGTTGATTTATGAAGAGTTATGAGGTCTTCCGGATAAGCTCCTCACCATGTGCCACAAATTGAACGAAGAAAGTTGGACCTTTTCTGGGCATTTTTGCTTCAAATACGCAATGTGGGCATTCCAAGTGCACTCCGAATCAAACTAGACCCCAAGGTATTTGAAAGATAATGATTGGTTAATGTTTCTGCCCAAAAAATTAAGCTGCAATTGGGCTGGATACCGCTTTCGAGTAAACACTACCAGTTCAGTTTTCTGCGGTGATAATTCGAGCCTAAGAAGATAGGTTATCTAGGGAATTTTGCAATGGACTTGGCAAGTTGACGGTATGTGAGTCTCTTAAAGAAACCACACTGCCGTCAGCAAGTTGTCTTAGCGTGCATTGTTCAGCCTAACAGTTGACATTGTTTTGGACGTAGAAATTATAAAGAAAGGGGCTGCAGCGTGGGCCTTGGGGCAGACTCATGTTACTAATTCTGGAAGTTGTCAGATCGCCAAGTGAAACGATCATGTTCTTTTCTGACAACAAATTGTACACAAAATTATTTCAAATTCTGGAAAGTCCACATCTCTGCAGATTATCTGATAGGATTTAAATGCAAACTGAATCAAAAGCCCCTTTAATGTCCAGCAATACTGATGCAAGTTACTCCTTGTGCGCAAAGGCCAGTTGAGTATCTGAGGAATGGTCTGGCCAGAGAGCCACTGTATGGAGACGTTTCTCGAAGAATCGGTTTTGCAGAATCCGGACAGACCGTTTTCGCGAAATCGAATATCTATCGGTTGGAGTATTCATCACTCTCATTAGAAGATGACCGGTTACGCATTTTGCGAGCCACTCTCTACAAGGTGGTCATTGAGGTTTCTCGTCAGAGTCCCTCGACAAAATTTCGCCAAAAATCGCTCTGACAGGTTGTTTTAGCTGTGTTTCATGCTTTGAATATTCCTCGAAGTAAGTGGAAGTCATGTGTCTGCACCCAAAAGTTGAAATTACGGAAAAAAAATGTAATTGCCGTTTTTGCAATCATATCTTGAGAAATCCGCATTAGTCAGAAAAGGCAGTTTTGGTCATCGTGATCCACAAACCGTTTTATGGTGTAAACGAAGTCATGCAAGTGTGTGCAAGCGGTTGGCAGCACACAGATTCCTCGAAAAAAAGTGTCTAGACGGTTAAAGCAACCGTTGCCTTTGCTTTTTTGGCCACGATCAATGTTGCATTTTTTCTCCAAATTACGATCCATTACGGGAAATGAAACAAAATCATGCGAAATTGCATTACAATCTTGCTTTTTTGGTGTATTGAGTGAATTTGGAGGAAAGCACTCTACCCGTAACACTATCATGCACTATCGAGTTCGGTAAGAGAGTAGCAGCGATTGGCTGGTCTTCGTGAAATTAATGTCGTACATTGTACAAAAAGGTTTAATAATGGCATTTCACCAGATAAAAAGCAATATAAATGTTTCATACAATCTACGAGATATTTGTTCTATGTACAAAATCCATGTTTACGAAACGAGTGAAAGCTATTTTACGAAAATAAATTTTCAGTGTAGGTAGTTGAGCAAGTGTCAGCGGTGGTTCGTAGCGCGTTCATTTCTGCTTTTGTTTGTGAGCTTTTTTGTAAACAAAATAGGCCTTTCAGAAGTGTTGATTTCTCTCGTATTTCTCTAAGAAAAATCGTTTTTTGCTCTGACTTTTTTGTTTCAAATTTGCCAACAATGTTGTCTCCAGTTGGTTTTTAAGACTTGAAAAGATAAAACTTTTGACGTATAAATCTTGAATCCTATAGGGTTTGAGCTGTTTAGTGGAATACCTTTAACTACAAATTAGAAGAAAAACTAGTATTTTCCATTTAATTTCAACTACCTTTGCTTATCTTGAGAGATACGTGTATTTCGTCTACAATGTGCTGACTTTTTCAGTGTCTCGTACTAAGTCGGGTTATAAGTACGAGACACTGAAGAACACACATTGTAGACGAAATACGCGTATCTGTCAAGATAAGCAAACTGTTAGCGAGTAATTAACGATTTTCTTATAGAATAAGGCCCTTTTAAACGTGTTTTTCTCAATTTAAAAAAGCCTATTTTCAGTTATGATATGAAATAATAAAAATCCTTTCAAATGCTGCTGAGAAATATTTTTTTTGTTTGCCCAAACTAGAAAAATCAACATTTTAAATAGACCTATTAAAACCATAATACATAATGACATACGATAGAGACAATTTCAGCAAACCAAAAGATGTAACTTTTATTGTTCTAGAACCAATTGAAAGACAACTTTTCTGAAAAATTTGATTTAAAAAATTTACAGCAAAATAACGGATTTTTATGCGGACACCCTAGCTACATAGGAAAAAATGCTCTAATTTGGTCATTTAAAAAAGTAAAGAAACATTGATTCAATCAAAGTTGCTTAGCATTATTTAATCTACCACTTTTCTCAAGAACAAACAAGAACATATGCCTTTATTTCTGCAAATCAAAATTTCTCTGAAAATAAGGACCACCCAAAACTTTTCTTTTTTGCAATCGCTGCCCACTGTTTGCTGACATGTGATGATTTCCCTATCACAGTCATCATTCTCTTATAACTAGTTCTTTAATACCGACTATGTGCTAGAGTCACTACTATTCGTTAGGAATCAAATAATTTTGAGAAAATCTAAGTGAAATGTCGCAGCATATGGCTGCACAGTGATGTAGTTCCATAACAATCTTCTACGCGTTAAATATAGTAACCCTATCAACCATCGTAGAAAATACAACCGGGGCCGTATTATTAAAACCAAACGGCCCTATCCAGGGGCACCAAATGCTTTCTAAAGCGTGTACAATAGAATTTTCGTACATTTTTACTTCCTAATGCTAGTCTATCGTTCCATTTGCACTATTTTGACCTAAACGTCTATAAACAATAATAGACTTTGAAATCCCAAACAGACTATCTACAACGCAATAAAGATACTGATCTCCAGGTAGTCGATCATATCAACAGGATGTGCTCTTAAAGCAAGATTGTTATACAATTTCACATGATTTTGTCTCATTTCTCGTAATGGATCGTAACTTGGAGAAAAAATGCTCCACCATCTCGGAAGGCAAACAGGAGCTCTGCTAGCCGGGAGAGCTAGCCAAGCACGCGGTTTCTGGGTGAACCGAAGCCTAATAATACAAAGTCGCACTACAAGGTATATTACGTAATATAGAGTATCTTGATATCATATGAAATACATATTATTTCCAGGGAAAGCAAGATGTATGCATGTAGATAAAGGGCGATACGGTCAAAATTTGGTCAATATCAACTTGACGTATTTCTTTCAATTTTGCATTTAAAAAACCTAAACACCCCTCATTTTGAAGGTGTGTGTGTGTAGAATGTTGCTCCTATTTTGATTTTGGAATTCACTCTTCAGTTGTCAAAATGCCGTCCAAGCAAGAAGAGCAGCGTATCAAAATTTTGCTCGCGCATCGCGAAAATCCGAGCTACTCGCACGCAAAGTTGGCAAAATCGCTAAAAGTTGCCAAATCAACCGTTACAAGTGTAATTAAAGTGTTTGGGGAACGTTTGTCGACAGCCAGGAAGTCTGGATCGGGGAAATTCGAAAACCGGAAGCCGCTGAGACGACAAAGAGAGTTGTCGGTAGTTTCAAGCGAAACCCTAACCTATCTCTCCGAGATGCCGCAAATAAGCTGGGTGTATCGTCTACAACCGTGCATCGAGCCAAAAACGAGCCGGACTATCGACTTACAAGAAGGTAGTGACTCCAAATCGCGATGATAAACAAAATACGACGGCCAAAGCGCGATCCCGGAGGCTGTACACGACGATGCTGACGAAGTTTGACTGCGTGGTAATGGACGACGAAACCTACGTCAAAGCCGACTACAAGCAACTTCCGGGACAGGAGTTTTATACGGCAAAAGGAAGGGGAAAGGTAGCAGATATTTTCAAGCACACGAAACTGTCAAAGTTCGCAAAGAAATATCTGGTTTGGCAAGCCATCTGTACCTGTGGCTTGAAAAGCAGCATTTTCATAGCTTCCGGGACTGTCAACCAAGAAATTTACGTGAAAGAGTGTTTGAATAAACGTCTGCTGCCTTTCCTGAAGAAACACGGTTGTTCCGTACTGTTTTGGCCGGATTTGGCATCTTGCCATGGGAGGCATCTTGCCAAAAAGGCCATGGAGTGGTACGCCGCCAACAACGTGCAGGTGGTTCCCAAGGACAAGAACCCTCCCAACACGCCAGAGCTCCGCCCAATTGAGAAATACTGGGCTATTGTCAAGCGGAACCTAAAGAAAACCAAAAAAACTGCTAAGGACGAGCAGCAGTTTAAGGCAAACTGCCTTTCTGCGGCGAAGAAGGTGGACAAGGTGGCTGTACAAAATCTGATGGCAGGGGTCAAGCGTAAGGCC
This sequence comes from Aedes japonicus, assembly GCA_034211315.2. Lineage (NCBI taxonomy): Eukaryota > Metazoa > Arthropoda > Insecta > Diptera > Culicidae > Aedes > Aedes japonicus. The sequence continues at coordinate 8,537 of JASCZW010011689.1, forward strand.
CGGCAATTCGGATTTGGAAAAGCGGAAGCCTAACTGAATATTTTTCCTGATTTTTATACTAATTGAACTTGAAAAAGAAATTTAATTTGATTTTTTAAATGAACGATTTCACCGATTTACACGCGTTTTCCCTTGACCAAATTTTGACCGTATCATCCTTTATCAAGACAGGCTATATCAAATAATTAGGGTTGTAGTCCGAACGTTTAGTGTATGGGAAATAGATTTGGAACGAAACCAATTCCGACCACCCTTTAAACAATCAAGCGATATAAATTAGACATTGCTGCTTAGTCCTACGTCACCTTAGCGCACAACTCTATTGGGCAGTACCTTGTAGATTTTTATATCCTAAGCGGACCCTTCGTGTCCTATTCCTTTTATAATTACTTGTCACCCTTAGTCTTAAGTAACAGTTTTTGGCGACTGTATGCATCATTCCGAACAGTCAAATCTGCACAGAACACAAGTTATGACGGTAATCTATAATTTCATAAAATGCTACATATGCAAACAACAGAATTTACCACCCACAGCCCATAGCCATGATCATCACATAAATGAAAATGAAAGAAATAACAACAAAAGAGAGTAAAAAGTGCAATCTAAGTCGTTTCCCTTAGATTATCTAAATAAATTATTTTGTTTTGTTATGAACTTAATCTAATATGCAGTGAATAGAAGCAAACCCCGCTAGTATGACAAATAATATTAGTGCCTTAATATAAACGTACTACGACGTAGCAGAGAATTGAAAGTGCAAAATATGTGATACTTTCACTGTTATATTGGCCTACAGCAAGGGATTCAGCCTCCCATATAAAACTATCAAACTTTTAGAAGAATCACAAGCATAACCCATAGTGAAAACAATAGATTCATGTTATGCTATTTATAATATTTAGAACATTCCAAAGTATTCGAGACCCAAAACAACGATCCAACCTCAATGAAAAATAAACATAAGGATCTCAATTTCAAAACCAAATAAGCAATCCGTTGCTATGATGGGTTTATCCATACAAATAGCGTGATTTTTTAAATACACATATGGAACTTGTCAAATAAAATCAACTTTAATAAGATCTGGGGTGTTTCAAATACCTACCTGACTGATTCCACGCCAAATCGGTCGGTCACCAAACTCAACTATCTTCGATTTTGATGACACTTGGTACACGTCTTCGGTATGTTGAAAAAAAAAAATCCGCTGGTGTTAAGATTATTTGGATTCAAGAGTAACTTTTGAGATGGGTGTATGTTTTTTTTCCAACATTTTACTTGAAAAATCGTAGTTCAAAAACCATTACATTTAGAGAAAAACTTTATATGGGGGAGTTGTAGAGAACTAAAAAGGCTTTGTAAAAAAAATGTACACTGAAAAAAAAAAAATTCCATAAAGAAAAATCGAAAATAAATACTAAAAATCAAATATAAAAAAAAACATATTTTTAATATTTTTCAAATTTGTTTTGTGGAAATTTGAGAAAAAAAGACACGTTTTGAAAAAAACTCTAGGATGAACGCTCTTATAATAAAAAAGTTTTCCGAAGAGCGAACTTTGGTGCATATTTCAAATTTTGGTTATTCATTATTATAAATGAAAATTAATTATACAATATGATTTTGGAGATCATTAAAAACAATAATGATGTTAATGATAAATCACCTGAACGCAACCGTTTTCGAGATTTTTCGGATTTTATTTCAATAGAATGAAAAAACCTCAGAAAATTCGCTCTTTTCTTAAGTTAATCGAGATTTCCACCAGAAATGATAAATTTTCCAAGATCTTCATATTATAACGTTCACATTACTCTAATGTCCTCTTTTCTTTTGATATCAGGATGATAAGAAGACTCATTTGAAAAGAACAAGATAAATAGCACTATTGTTTTAATATTGCAATCAATATATTTATAATTGTTTTATGGCTGTATCGGTCGGGCCGCTCAGAGAATGAAGGGAGCGAATTTGCTAAAGCGATGAAAGTAACAGCGAGATAGATGTCGCAGGGGCGACAAGTGTGAAATGGACAGATGATGAAATTATGCGGAGGGTCATATAGAAGAAGCATATTAATCGAACTGCTGACTATTTTGCCAAGCTCCAACGATGTTAGAGGTCGGGTGTAGTGTGTGAAAACTACACTCCGAACAGTTCGGTGATGTAGCGATGAAAGTAACACATATTGTTTAAGGTAGGTAGACAAATAGCAGCTATAACGTATGTCAGGTATATCTTCTCATAAAAAAACAGCTAATGTACGCTGCCTGTAAACTACCAGAGATGTTTTATACCTGCATTTCCAAAGGTACCACAGCCAATATATATGCTCATACATAGTCGCATTCATCAGTAAAATCTATCTGAGTGAACTGAAAATGGAGTTCAACATGAAGAAGTGTTGTATGCCGTTTCCCACTAAACGGTGCTCAAAAAACCTTCGTAAATTAACCGAACAAAATGTCAAAAAACTCAAGTTTATGGGCAAAACACATTTGGACACTTCTTTGATGATTTGTGATAATTGTCGTTTGCATTTAAATAGAACGGAACAATCCCATGCTGCAATTTCGGAGCCTAGTGAGAAACCATCAATTACTAACATTATGGATCCACAACCATCTACATCACGGCAAGTAGACTTGTATGGTCTCGAGGAAACGCCATCGGCAATATCATTAATGTCAGTGCCATCTGATAGCAGTGTGCAAGATTATTCAAGGCGCCATAATATTGAGCTGTTAAGAGTAAGTAAGAGGCACATACATGTGTTTTAAAAAGGCTAAAAACACAAGAGAAACAATCGTTAGCTATTGTTGTTTTAATATCACGAGTAATTTATGAAAAGGGCGTATTTTTTGAGGTTTTGAAATTTTATTGAAAGAAAATCAGAAATATCTTGAAAACGGTTGCGTTTACGTGGTTTATCATTATTATCATTATTGTTTGTAATGATCTCCAAAACCATATTGTAACATCAAAATTTATTTATAAGAATGAATAACCAAAATTTGAAATATACACCAAAGTTCGCTATTCGAAAAACTTTTTTATTATAAGAGCGTCCATCCTAGAGTTTTTTTTAAAACGTGTCTTTTTTCCTCAAATTTCCATACAACAAATTAAAAAAATATTAAAAATATGTTTTTTTAGATATTTTATTTTTAGTAATTATTTTTGATTTTTCTTGATGAAAAAAAAAAAAAATTTTCTGTGTATATTTATTTAAGAAAGGCTTTTTAGTTCCCTACAATTCCCTTATATAAAGTTTTTCTCTAAATGTAATGGTTTTTGAACTACGATTTTTCAAGTAAAATGTTGGAAAAACACATACGCCCATCTCAAAAGTTACTCTTGAACCCAAATTATCTTAACACCAGTGGAATTTTTTTTCCAACGTACCGAACTCATGTGCCAAGTTTCATCCAAATCAATGATGATCGGGTATGATTTTTGGATTTCCGGCACATTCTGGATGGAATCCCTAACCTGTAAAATTCTCAGCATTACGAATTGCAATCATACCAACACTTGAAAACGATAACAATCACACCTGTTTCAAATCAATGCTTCCACTTGCTGCCTTCAAGTGATCGCCCAATACTACCAAACACACGAGCCCCATACTGGCCAATAAATTTAAATTAATTCCTCGATACTCCAAATCCGGCTAACACGATCCAGAGCGCACACTCAAAAATATTACTTTGAAAAATCACCCTGCTCGCAAAAGTGATTCGCATATTTTAGCGAAATTTATAACTACATAGCACCAACTGTTGTTCCGCGCCGACGGGCGACGGCCGCAACCGACAAACTTTTTTTTTTTTGGCAAAAGCGTGACCGGCTTTCGCGACTCTTCCGAGCTCGCTGCCATTCATCCATCGATGACGTAATCATATAATGTCCCACTCAGTCACTGCCTTCGTACCCTACCCTATCCCAAGTGCCGCCTGTTGCTTTTCCAACTGGTCACTTTTTGCCGGCTGCACGTTTTCTTCGAGTGTTTCATGTGCCAGTAAACATTTATATATAAACAGAAGAAGGAAGAAAAAGCGTGTCGTCGCCGGAGGTGGTGAAATGAATTGGCAAAGGCTTCCCATTCAGCTACCGCCGCCGCGATGCTCAACTCAAGCTCCACAGGTTTTCAACGACACAGACCTTGAATTTCGATTCCTGTCCATACGAACTGCCAAGGAACACACGGGATGTCATTGGCATTGAAAAGTGACGCTATGACATCATCGAATGTAAATATTGCATCATATGAAGAAGTGTACCTACCCACTTACGGTCGAACGCCGGAATCAAACTAGCCGAAATTGGCAACCAACTCGATTGAAATCACCTTCGCTGAACGAACACCCGCACTCGACTAACAACATCCAATGATGATCTTCCAATCAATGCTCCCAATCTTCCCCGATTATATGAAGCATTTATCGCCGGAAACGTCGTCGCACAAAACTATCACACTCAGTTATCACAATTCTTCCCCCATCACGGGACTGTCACCAATACCTTAATACCACTCGAAGGCGATGGCCACCACAGGGACAGTCGTCACTAGATCAATCAGCGCCAAACAATTATCAATAACCGATCGAAGGCAAGGAGGCGACTAATCGCTATCATTATTGCCATTGAATCAACGGTGCACTGCATTCACCTTCGCCCTCTCCTCTCACTCCCTCTCTTCACCTGGTCGATTTCACCACGCTGCTATCGGCTATCGGATAGTTCACTGCCAGCTGATGGTGGGTAAACAATCAAGGTATATTAGGTTCAATATCACAGCACAAGAACCGAAATGAAATCACGCGAATCCGTTTTGCAAAGACAACGACCGCGGCCACGGCCTAGAAATTAGTCAGTCAGTGTGACGACCACTCTTGGTGGGTGCTACGATGAGACTGACGAGCAAAATTTAAACCTTCCTCGCCGTCTTCGTCGTCGTCGTCGCGTTTTGGGGACTCTGCTGTGAGTGAGTTCGTGACGTGTATTTGGCAAAGTTGGCCTGGCTTGTGTTTTGGCGTTGCGAAGGAGGACTGCCTCTCATATCCGCAAACGCGATGTGTGCAATGTGAGGTGTTCTAATGCAGTGAGACGGACGAGGTGGAGAGCAGGGTGGGTTGCCTGTTAGCCGAGTTCGACTACTGAAACGGGAGCAACCGAGCGGAAACCGCTGCTGTTGGTGCTGCCAAAAGTCTGCTAGATGTGATGGCAACGACGGGAGCAGGGCTAGGGTGGTTGTTTGGCGTTGCAATTCACTTTTTTTCTGATAACTTAGGACTAGTCTTGTCTATACTGGGTGTCATTTTAAAAAATTTAAAAATGAGAGCGTTACGCTAAAGTGAAAGGTTTTTGAACGCTAATAACTCTCGTTCGAATTAACAGAATAAATTTGTCTATACTTCAATCGATCAGAAAACTTCCCAAATTTTTGTCATCAAACTAAACGACCAAAACGTTATCAGCTGATGTCTAATACCACGTTCGTACTACAACCTATATTACGTGATAGAGTTTAAGTACCTTGATATCAAATGCCATGCAAATTATTTCCAGTAAAAACTAGATGTACAGGGTGTCCGAATACTATCCGTACAACAAAATGGTGTTCAAACTATCGTTTGTTGTTGGATTAAAAATCAATATGCATTGTTTGTTATAGCAATATGTTTTAAAATTACAAGTTTTATTCGTTCATTTCAAAATGGCCGCCACGTGCTGAGATGCATGCTTTCAAACGTTTCAGGAAGTTATCCACGATGAGCGAGTTCTTCGACAGATATTTGACTCCATACCCTTAAAAGAGACGATTTTAGATGTTCTAGTGATTTATGTGGTGTACTGCAGGCTCCAAGATGGATCATACCGAATAGGCCATCGGATTCAAATCCAATCCAGTAAGCTTGAGAAAATGCGTTTGCAACGATTAATAATCTGTTTTGCTCCATGAGCCGGCTGCCAGTCTTGTTAAAAAATCCATTAATTTTTGCCGAAATGCTGCAATGCACATGAAGCTGAAGGTGAAGATCAAAGGAGTTTTGCCAGAATTAGTTATTCCAGCCCAAATCATGACAGATGCAGGATGATGACTCCTTGAAATACCTCTACGGTTTTTGGAAGCAGAAGGAAGCAACTGCCGATAATTTTGGCGGTTGTGATGCTGCTCGATTGTAAAACCTTTTTTTTTATCGGTGAACAGCAACCGATAGCGGTCCTCGGATAAGCGGTTCATGAGAACCTTAGCCTTTCTCAACCGGTTTGCTTTCATTGTGTCATTCAAATAGTGATTCTTGCACAATTTAAGGAGTGTATCGAATATAAGCTATCCACATACATTTGCGTTGTACGCATGTATTTGTGATGGTTTTTTATGCTCTGAACACTGCATGCTGTGCGTTTGACTGTCAGCTTTCTTTTGTTTACTTGTTTGTGCGGTTCAAATTCTGCGTTTTCAAATCATTGAAAAGGAAGTGAAAATTAAGGTTCTGGATGCATGGCTAAGTGAGAAGGGTATTTCTATGCGAAAATTGGCGAAGCGGTTTGGAATTCATCGTACGATTGTAAAAACCATCATTAATAAGTTTGGGGAACACTATTCTTTGGATGAGCTACCAGGAAGAGCGACTGGCGACTCCACGAACCCTAGTTAAGTCAACAAATCCTTCGACTGCCTAAGTATATCTCCCCGAAAAGTTCACTTTACGCTGAAGGTGTGATAAACTAAAACTGGATACCCCGAAACTGAGGAGCATTCTTCTTTGAATATACTAGGTGTGGTGAAATGAATGAAGAAATGAAGAAAAAAAATTTTTTCAATGTTTTGACGCGCGATTACGTCTTTGTTTTCACGTTTCGAGTACTAAAATTTGGAGCGTCACAAAATATGAACGTTAATAACTAAGTCATTACATGATTGATTTCTAAAATGTTAGAACCAATCAATCGAAAAAAAATTCTACGCTTCGATTTCAATAATTAAAACTATTGATTTTTAACAATCGAAATTAACGCAAATATAAGATGATGTCTTATAATGCCGATTTTTCAGAGTAAATCTACTATATGCACAGTACTTTCCTATCACAGATTTCAAATTTAAGTAAGGAACGTATCATATGCAACAATGTTCGATATATAATGGGGAAGCCCTCGGATTTGCTTCATTCATTCAACAGCCATGAAGCTGAGCAGAGCGGCAATGGGCCAGTGCTGCACTGACAGCGGGCGGTTGCAAGTAACCGGCAGGAGGAAAAAAACTACCTTCACAAATATTTGAAATAATTTGAACGCTAATAACTTTATCATTTTTCGATAGATTTTCGAGATTGTAGCTTCAATCAGTTGGAGATTTTTGCGACCTTAAACATAATTTTCAAATACATTAATACATAACGCAAATAGTAAAAAATATACACATTGCTTAACACATTGATTGCAACGTAGTCTTACGTCAACTTTGCGTACAACCCCATTGGTCTATCCCTTAAAGTTTTTATTTTATTTTATTCAATGCAATTCCATTTTTAGCTCATTACACTTATTCCAGCGATTTGCAAATTTTTTGATCCCGTCCGAAAAGTAATTTTTGGGAAGGTCTCTAAAAAACTTCTCCGCGGCATCGATGATTTCCTCGTGTGAGCTGATTTTTTTTTTATTGAAAAGCCATCTTTTGAGGTTTAAGGGTCCGAGGGAGCCAAAGCAGGGGAGTACGGTGTATACGAAAGCAATTGGAACCGTGGTTGTAATGCTCTTTTGCGCCGGCGCATTACCTTGCAAAAACAAATTGTTTTTCTCTTCATGTGAGGCTGTTTTGGAGCGATTTCGTCCTTCAATTGCCCCAATGATCACACTAATAATAATTGTTGATGAGTTTATTCTTTTCGAGGTAGTCCACGAAGAGTATGCCATGACAATCATAGAAAACCGACGCCAAAATCTTTCCGACCCATTGAGCCTCCCTAGGCCGCTTCGGAGCACTCGTGGCGGCTTCAGTCCATTGCCGGGCCTTATGGTGTGTAATAGTGGATCCAGGTTTCATCAACAGTTACCAATCGACGCCAATAGTTCTTCCAATTACGCATCAGCAAGTCTAAACACTGTTTCGAATTGCTCTTGCGCTTTTGGTCAGGAGTGAGCATGCGCGGCACCTAGCGGCAGGAAAACTTTTTCATATGCAGAATATGTAAAAACTGGCGGGTGCGCTCAGTACTAATCTTTGTAGCATCTGCTAGCTCACGAACTTTCACCATTTCATGAACTTTTTTGTCATTGTCCTCTGTAACCGCATCGGACGAAACCCTCGAAACCAATGTTTAACGGTGTAATCTGGCGGAGCATTCGCCCCATAAAACCTCTCTAACTTATCTTTTATTTCTTTTGTTTGAAAGAACGAAAATCGTTTTTATCCATATTCGACATGATGCCAAATACATCAACAACAATCTGCTGTCCAAACAAAACTAAGGGCAGTATCGCAGGGCAGTATTTTGCATATATCCCTAAATTTGAACGGACTATGAGGCGCTATAACCTTTTTAGCGGTCAAGAAGATTACGTTTCACCCCAACTAGTATTGTTCAAAGTCAAACAAACAAGATTTCTCAACACCTATAGGAAAAGAAGGATGCACAGATGAACCCTCCCTGTGGTTATTCAATTCTTGAGTCCTAGTGAGTTTGAGCTTTTTAGTGGAATACCTGTAACTAGAAAATGAGAAGAAAGATTAGTTATTTCCATGTAATTTATAGTAATTAGTACAGGACACTGTGTGCACATTGTAGAGGGTATACGCGCATTTTTCAAGATGAGCAATAAAGGTAGTTGGAATTAAATGGAAATAACTAATGTCGTTTTCGGTTTTAAACCTGGGTCAGGTCTGACTCTGACTCGCAATTAGCGAACGAAAACGGAGCCAGAGTCGAGTCAGTAGACAAACCTTTTTTTTTTTGACATGTCATTTTTGTGTATTGATGAATCCAGGCTGGACCTCGAAATAGTTGAGAGCGAACCTCATCGATGTTCCGTCGGATCCAGAGCGGATCCGGATTCGACCCGATTGAATAAAAAAACGTTTTGATAGCTGTTAGGGCGGACCTGGGGCGAACCCAGTACCGCACTGGTAATAACCGAAAACGACATAATCCTCCGTCTCATTTTCTACTTATTCAATTCTTATTTTGAGAATAAAATCATAACTATAAACTTACCTTTAACATAGGCTAAATGGAGAACTTTGGGTCAGCTTAGATAATCGAAAATATGAATGCCGTTTTAAATGCTTCTGAATACATTTAATCGATAATTCCTGTAAAAAAATAGAGAAGAAAAGTATTACGTGATCAGTTTTTTTGGGATCAATGCATTAAAGTCTTATTGCTAGCGATATATTTCAAGATATCAATATTTGACCTGGATTTAGAGCAACAAATTTTTGCACAAGTAAAATGTTAGTTGTAGTTTTCATAGTTTTTCAGTGATAATGTTCTACCTTGATTCGATTTATTTACTTATGTGACATTATCTACCTTAAATACTGCTCAGAACATTAAAACTAACTATTTACAGTAGTAACATATTGTTAGATCGAAATGATGAAAGTTGATAAAAATCTTCTTATAGAATCCTCATAGCATAAGAGGTTCCTATTTATCACATTTCTTCAAGAGGTCACTCAATCTGGTTAATTTAAATTATTATAAGTTTTCATAGCTTCCAAAGAATCGGGCCATCTTGGTAAAACAACATTTTCTTAGGTCTTACAAAAATTTCTGTGATAGATAATGTTTGATTCCATGGCTCATGCTATAAAACAATAACTTTTCATAAGGCGTAATATGATAACAATTAAAAATAATTAAAACCAGTAAGTTTCATTTTTTGAACAAAAAATCATTTATTAAACATTGATTTAAAAAATCAATTTGAAAATTGGGAATGAGACAAATAAGAAGATCCACCCTACCGCTGTGGATGTTTCATACAAAACTATACAATGACCGACGGAGGCGATATCTATCAAACGCAATGAATGCACAGCACACTCATGCGAAGCGAATCGTACCAAATAGCTGAACAAAATAAACGATTACGTAAACTTTCCAACTTCGTACAATCAGCTGTTTATCAGCCACCAATACAAACTGAGAGGTATCGGATAGATAAACAGTTTGTATCGTCGCAGTCGTTTGTTCAATGACCGAGCAATAATTCTAACCAAGCAAAGACATATGATGCAGTCGAAAGAATTTCTCAAAAACAACGATCCTTATCACATTCAAAGTCGAAGCAAAACAAAAATTGAAAACGGATTCCATTCTGTCATAAATTTCCGCCTACGCTGGACAGCCGTTCATTCGATTCCAATCAGCAAACCAACATTCAAAATTCTTGCATATTTGTCAGATAACGAAGGCTTATTGTTTACTATTTGCAACGAAATCCGCTTTGGTCTAAATTTCAACTTAATCTTACTGTTTGTATACAGCTACTACCACATTATCAGTCAAATAATGATGGGTACAAAGCTAAACGTGCCTTTTTGCAACACTGACGAATGGACAAAGTGAGCGTTCTCGGTGGTAGCTGTCGAGGTGTTTGTTTACAAACGGAGCGGTCACGTTGTGTTTATCGGCCATATCGATACAATTTATTGCACAAACAAACTTTCTTGATATGTGCGAAACTTTCCAACAAGAATTCAAATTAAGATCAGATTGACTTTGACTATCGTCAGTATTTCAGTGTGCCTCAACCAACATTTCCAGACCCTTTATTACTAACGCTGCTTTCTTTTCGTAGCTTCCATGCAACCACCCAGCCAACAAAGGAGCGTGCAAAAAAAATCATTCAAAGGCAAACCGGTTTTTTTATTCGCTTTTCGCTGTTGCCATGCCATCTTTCTCCTAATTTCAATCTCCAAACGTTTCTTGACCTTAGACAAACTCGAAACTGCAGCATAAGCAGGCGAGCTCGTTTGAGCGATTCCATGTCAAATTACAAAGCGATTCGACGTGACTTACATGGATCTTTCGAAAGTTTCGTTTCTTCTTCAAAGATTTTAACGCATTTTAAGTGAGCGTTTTGCGCAAACTAGGTGTTCTAGATGCACTATCGCAATTGTTAGATTAGAGCTATTGGTGTCACCGGGAAACGTGTCGAAACCAGGAAAATCATTCCCATCCAATGAATAGAGGTTTCCAAATTGAGTAACACCGATTCAATTTGAAACAAAGCTGAAAACTGCTTTTTTTCGAAAACATTGTGAAGACCTAATAAATTTTCTGTTATTTTCTTACATGGTTACAAAATAAATCCATAAGGAAAACATTTTTGATCAAGTATTCATAAATTAATTTTAAATTTTCAAAAGACGCCTTGGTTAAACCAGTAAATCAAATTAGTAAAGGGTTAAATTTTCAGATATACCAAATTTGTATTTTCCGCATGTCAAACTAGAAAGCTATGCCTAAAATTTAAAATGTAATTTCGAAAAGCTTGATAACAAACCTCTCAAACATTGCTATACTTAGAACCTACCGAGACAAGTTTAGCCAGGAATGAATCATCCTCAGAACAAACAAAAATATAAAAATGAATGAACTATTTTGAATATCTCGTGTTTCTATCGGTCTATTTATAGTCTGGAGAAAATCAGAATATCGTTGATTTTATTTACAACAATCGACGAAAACAAGATCAGCAAGTTCGAAAACGTTGCCGATCAAGTTTCAGAATCGTAAGTTTATTCATTTCGGAAATATTCAATTCTGTTCTAAAAATACCTTACTTATGCTGTCATTACTTTAGTTTACTACTAACCTCACATAACAAACAATGATGCTCGCCATCTGATCGTGAGTGTTGTCAGAGCTTGACTAAATGGTTAGTTCCCGACTCAATTCGATAGAGTTTTTTTCTTCTCCGCTTTGTTCCAGCCACACCACCTCATTGCTGAAATCGACTTCAGGAATAGCTTCTTATTATGTTGCGAAGGTTGAATTTACGCATTGAGCAAAGAAGGATTATTCAGACTTTGAAGTACTTTTCAAATGAAAACGATCCATTCCGCAAATACTTATTGTTGGATAATTTACCATTTTTTGTAAGGGTCGATGACCAGCATCTTAAATTTTTAAAAGGTGATGGACCCACATATACAGATTTATCTGTAGTTATAAAGTTTTTATTAAGTTTTTGGATACAAAGGTTTAGATAACAGATAACAGATTTTTAGAAAAAGTAAAGATTTTACAGATTTTTGAAAAATCTTCGTTATTGTTTCATTTTTTGATCGTATTTAAATAACCATATTTGCACCTCATTGAGCCGCCTACAGAATTGATTAAGTATTGACCGCAATACCGGAAGGATGACCGCTTTGAAGGCATCAATCAAATGAACCTCAGTTGACAACATCCGTTTCCGTTCTGTGTTAGAACTTCATAAGCATCGGTTAAGTCACCTTGGATAGCGTCAATTTATACAATCGACAGGTGTGTTCTTGTATGTTTAGTACAAATTTGCACCAGCATCTCACTACAGATGATACATTATGCTTTCAATGGTTTTACTAATATCTATAATATCGATAAATATCAATATCTCTCACGACAGGTTATGAATATATCGAAATGGTATTTTAGTGAATACGATGGGAGTTGATCCAGCTCAGGGCTAAAAATCTCAATAATCAAGGAATTTAAAAAAAAAAGGCTACTTTACTTTTAGTTACATTGCAGATGTCTAATCCAAGACATCTTGCCGAATTTCTCTTGATATTTCCTCAAAGTTTTCTCAGATCTTCCAAAATGTTCATTTCAATCATTTCGAATATTATCTTCTTCTCCCCTCGTAACAACGTTACATTCATTCTTGAATATTTTTTAAAATTCTTTCAAGCATAGTTTTTCGAATTTCTCCCTAAATGCCGTCAAGTTTATTTGGAATTACGAAAAATTTTTCAATGATTCTCGAAACTCACAACATGTTCCCACAGAGTTTTCTCGAATTTTTATCGATACTCTTTACAAATATCCTTGCACTTCTCTTTGAATTGCTCCAATATTCACGAAAACCTCTCCAGTTTTTTCAAGGAACTTCTCCAAAGTTTTCATGGAACGTTTTCAAAATTCTTGTTCAACTTATCTAAAATTCTTTAAGAACTACTACAATTTTCTCTAAAAACTTCTCGAAAATTCTTTTGTCACTTGAAAGAAAGTGTTAATGAAAATTCTGCTAATTTCTCTGAAAACTTCTCTAAAACTGCATTGGAATTACATCAAAGCTCTCTCGAAACGTATCAAATATTCTCTTAGAATTTCACCAAAGTTCTCTTGGAACTTATCTAAAGATCTCGTAGCATTTATTCCTTGAACTTCTGTTAGTTATTTTGCAACTCCTCTTAAGTTGTTTTGAATCTTCATCAAGGTTCTCCTGAAACTTCTTCAACGTTCCCTTGTAACTTCTTCAAAGTCTCCTTAGATATGTTGATGCTTCGCCATAGTTCTCGTAAAGCATACCCAAGGTTCCTTCGGAAATTCCCCAAAGCGCTCTGGAAACTTCTCCAAAATTCTCTTGGAACTACTACGAACTTTAAATTCTAAAATGATTTCAGAGAGTGAACTCAACGAGTTTAATAACTGCTCTATAGTTCCATAACATATTAAAAAACTATAGCTTTACATGACTGATTAATCGTTGCAGAATTGCCAAATAAATGTCTTAATTTATATCTTGTAGTATTGTCTTGTTCTAACACATTTGTTGTTGGGTCATCGATTCAACGAATTGTGATTGTACTTAAGATGAACAAGGGATGGTTTGTAATCAGTCAGTATCTCATTATTCAAATCGTTTGACTGAAGCTTATACAAAGGTTCTTAAGGGTCAATTACTTTTTTTTATAAATCATCCATTTGATGGTGATTCAATCTACCTACTTTTAGGCTCTAGTTTGACTGCTTTGGGAGTACAATAAACATCCCGAATATAGTTGAATGGCTGAATAATACGTCTGGTGATGATTGTTCAAATGTTTTTCACAATTATATCTACCCGTTATTTAATAATAACAATTTTGGCGTTACGTGCTTTTATTCCATGTTTTCTTAGCTTTCCCTGATGATAGAACAGTAGAGTAATCAAAAATATAGTACAGTTTATGAAAAATGTTTTTTAACAAAATGTAAGTCATCATTCAAAAGTTTGTTGTTCTGTTTCATGACACTTTATTCCTAAAAACAAAACGACTATAGTTTTATTTAGCTCAGGAAGCTATATTTCCACATTTAATCAAGATGGGAGCTTTGATTAATTTTGATTAAGTTATCCGTTGTTATACGAAGTTAAAACAATGGAGAAGGGGGGAGAGGCCGAGGGATCCTTCTAGAAGGTGTTGGTTGAAAGTCCCGTTAAAAACGATCTATACAATATAAAATAGATTAACTGGCTGCCTAATGCTGCCCTTTGTAATCGGCAGGTATCATTGAGAGGTCCGCCACTAGACTCTACTTCTTCCGGTGTTTAAATGGCGTTGTAGAGCAGGAAGTTTTGAGGGAAAAAGACCTCGTGAGGTCCTCAATGAGGACTTTCCTTATGCTGCTCGAGATTCCAAAAAGCTGGCGTGCCCCTCGAACTGGGAGCAATGGCACATGACATGTTTTAATAAGTGGTGCGTGTTACATCAGGCCCAGCTAAAGTGGAAGATTAAATTTTCGGACATGATATGTGACGTTCTTGTGTGTCCAGAGCGAAGGCGCGACAGTATCTGCTGCTCTCGGTGGGTTTGTTGACGGAACCTTCTACTTTCAATGAAATGAGATCTTGAGATCTTATTTGTCATGCAATCCCCTTGCCTCCCGGTGATGAGATTTGTGTTCCAGTGTTTGAAGCAGTACAAACATTATTCCTATTATTAATTTAGCATATGAGTAATTCTTCTCGCAATTGTAAACAGCATGTTTCTAGAAAGAAAAAAGTAGGGCTTTAATTTGGCATGAACAAAAAATGTGACTGCCATATTGGATTTGGCCACCACCTTGAATTTATCAGAGAAACGTATTTTTCACTATGCTCGATAATATTCTGCCCACTGGGGGATGTTAGCAATGTTAAAATCTGCAACTGTACCGGTTTTTGATGAGGCATTGTAGTTATCAATTATATCTTTGAAAACTGGTACCTCTGGTCTTGATAGTATTCTGGACAATTCACCTCCAACATTTGTTTCAGTGCATTCACAGCTTGTTTGAATACTTGACATCGGGAACCCTCTCGTCGAAGCTTTCCAACACAGATGTTTTGGAGTCCAAGTAGAACAGAATAGACGATAGAATATCCTTCATGCTTTCAAAATTTCTTTCCTCAGAAGTGCTTACAACCGATGGTGATTCTACCTTTCTCATCTTCCTGTTCAGAAACCACTATAACCTCAGAAGAGCCATTCTCTGGGAGCTATTCTGGGTCACTTTCAAACGGCAGGATGCACATATCCGATCTACAAGACTGAGGACGGTGGCGGATCCAATTGATTCAAAATAATCAACGACATTTTGTGACACTTTCGTAAGTTTCGGAAATGCTTTTCTCCAGTTTGTGTGATTACTTTTCGAAAAAGAATTACAGCAAAAACGGTTCCAATCACGCTCCATCTTTTTGGGACCCTGAGTTGCACTGTTCTTTATCATTTTTTTAAAGTCAGTAAAAAAGGAAACATGTCGTCAAGTTATGCACAGAAAATTGTCAGGTATTATTTTGAACGAAATCACTAACACAAACTATGTAGAGACAACGTTAGACCACACACGCACACACACATACCACATGCGCACAGAACGCCTCCAGCCTACCTCGTTTTGAATTTGCGTCATATGTTGTAAACTGCAGAACTCGCTACAGAACATTAGCTATAATAGTAGGCTAAGTCCAATGCTCACTTTATTTTATAAATTTCAGCTTTTTGATGGTGGTAACAAAACTAAAATCGGTGGTTGCAAACATAGTGAAAAATACGTTTTTCTGATAAAATTTAAAATGGCCAAATCCAATATAGCGGTCAATTTTTGTTCATGCCAAATTTAAAGTCCTACTTTTTTTCTTTCTAGAAACATGCTGTTTACAAGAGGTTTTGAAGAAATTGAAGAAAAATGGCATGATAAGCAGGTTTAGAATTGCGCAAAATCGAGATTTTTAAACAACTGTTTGACCCTCTTACGAGTGAGCGTTCCGTCAATTCGAGTTGAGAAATGTGCCATTCTCATTTTACACAGTTTTAGATCAAACAAACACAAAAAAATCAATTTCAATAGACCTCATGTCAATAGCGGCTTGGTTTGACAGAAAATTACTCATATTCTAAATAACTTCTTGCCATACGGAAGACTCGACTTAAAATAATATCTCTAGGCCACAGTTACTAGATATTCCATGATGCCCAAATAAGTCAAGTCTAATATGTTTCGTGTTTCTACTATACGCTCATCATCTAGCATAACCTGATTTGTTACGGAAAATGTCGCTGAATAAACCAATGGCAATCGTTCTACTGCACGGAAAAAATCCGTGCCTGGATCCGTGAATGGAAATCATGAACTCGAAATAAGCAAAAAACTGCACCTTGTACTGACTGAATCACGTAATCCTTAACCAGTTCACGCTTTAAGGTAAAATCCTGAAAACGCTTTTGTTTCTGACATCGATATGTATGGACTTGGGATTCTTCAATCTGGAAATGTTTATTTTGTAGTTCGTTCACGTTTGTTTGATGTAGTTTTATTAAGTTTTTATGTAGTTTAACTAAGTGAAATTTGAATACTTTATCATACAATTATTACCCTTACCCAAATCACTACAAATCAGAAGAGGTCGAATCCGAAATATTGATTCTACGCCATTCGACCTGGAAACGCTCTTTTGTGACATACCGAACTGTGCTTTCTGTAGAACACTCCAGTTCGCGCTGAGAATCAACACGACAACAAAGAGACAAAGCATCGTCCATACCATATATGTATGCCAGCCCTTCGCGGTCATTCACTCTTGACATTAGCGAAGCGGAACCGGTTTTGACCGACCA
The DNA here is from genome assembly GCA_034211315.2 of Aedes japonicus. Lineage (NCBI taxonomy): Eukaryota > Metazoa > Arthropoda > Insecta > Diptera > Culicidae > Aedes > Aedes japonicus. Next base: position 25,626 of record JASCZW010011689.1, read on the forward strand.
CCAGCCTGGCAGCAGCCTAATCAGCTGTTCATCGGAAACCTACTCCGACTAGGCAGCCAAGAAAGTGCTGCCCGCCGAATCGATTTGCATCGATGCAAATTAGTTAGAGTGCCACCCGGAGTCCCGGAACCCGAACCAACCCGAACCGACCCGGCAGCATCAGCTGTCAATTGTGATGCTTTGTTCTATTTACTCGCTCGCCTACTGGGCTGTGATGGCAGTATACTAAATATGCAATCCCGTTGGCTGCATGCACGTGAACTAACTAAGCAATGCCACGGAGGTGGAGGTCGTTTGGCGACTATTTATAGGACTCGTCTCTCCCTTTCTTCCCTCGATATACAGTAGTTGTGTAGTTGTGTAGTTGTGCTTTGTACAAACGGGGCATCCTGGCCATCTTTGAAATGAGATGAATGTTGTTGTTTTTTAACTTTGGGAAGACGAACGCTGATTGGCAGCGGATGGATGATGCCTGGCTATATTTAGGATGAAGTGTTAATTTTTCCGGCTGAGGAATTTTGATCACCTTTGGCACGGTGCCCACGAGCGAGGAAATGGATTTGTCAGCCAAATTGGCACTGGTGTTGTGAATTAATAATTTTGAATAAAGGACTCAGTCGATTGAATGGTGGATTGTGGTCCGTTGAGACGTTCGAATGGATTTGATAGCTATTTTCGATGTTTAGATAATGTGGAAGATTTACGCAAGTTTATCATAGCGTTAGGAACTCAAGTTCGAACCAAGTCATTAATTTAATAGAAAATAGAGCAGATCAAATAAATAAATAGCTGGTATCGGTCGCAACTAACCTCAGTAATAATTTGTGGATGCTTTAACTCAAAGAAAATGCGTTTAGGGAGCTTTTCTTATACAGCAGCGTGCAGTTGACCCAGGAAATAATGTTTTTACGGTTAGACACCATCTACACTGAAAATATTTCTTCTTAAATATATAATTTTTTTACATAGCACAGGTGTATCGTAAATTGTAAAAAACATTGGTATTACTTGTCATCCGATGAAAAACTTCCCTTACGCCTCTTTGTACGATGGACGAAATAAATTTCGTGAGGACCAGCCAATCGCTGCGCCTCTACTATCGTGCCCGCACATGTTCGTGCTGCTGCTGGAGTAGTCGGGTATCATTGATTTATCTCGAAGGAAAGAGAAAAACGCTGTCGACGGTTATGATTTCATCTGCATTATTCAAGCAATATCCTGAGTACCACACTGACCCGAGAGATATGATCAGTCGTCGAACCAAATTACCCACACTTTGCTCGATTAAATCGATCTGAACTGCGACAAGAGCTGCCGGCACTACATTGAATCAGTTCATCTTGGTCCACTCAGTGAAATGAGCGCTAGAATGCCATCGCTCCCATGCATTCTACTCGTAATCGCAGTGCAAGCTGCCTCCATCAACTCCGCGCCGGAATATGTGGACTACATCCGGTCCGTGGTCCAGTACATGGATCGCTCCCGGGCCGGCACATTCCGATGTATTTTCATAAATCTGATCGCTCAACTCCATCGACGTCGTCAACTATGTGATCGATGGAACGTTCAATGTGCGCTACGGAGAACTGCCACTCAAACCCTCGCTGATCATAGTCTATGTGGGCGATCAAACCATGCAGAAGAAATCCTACGAACAACTACATTACAACTTCGAGCTCTTCGATACCAACAGTAAAGTGTTGGTGATTGGAAATATGAGTAATCGATATTGTACGATGCACATTTTTCATATTCTGACGGTTTTCAGATTCAATCTGGTGGTATATGTAGGAACAGGAGACACCAAAGTCATCCGGTTCAGCTACAACAACAAAAGAACGGCTACGTTGTACAAGTTCCCTGCTCCTGAACACCTCTTCGAGGATGCCGCTCGTAATCTACGAGGGAACTATTTTTATTTTGCAGTACTTCAGGAGGAGGATTTTACTCGGCAGCAATGGATGATAGAAACGGCTAAATTCATCAACGGCATTCCCATACGTTATACGATACCGGTTACTAATCAAGAAAGGTTAAATATAGAGGAGCTCATTTCATCAGATACAGCAGACATTGTATTGTTTACAATAATTTTACGAAAGTACGACTACTACGAAAATCGTTGGATTTGTGATCAATCTCCATTGTCGGACGTTCTTGTGGTTCCCAAAGGCAAGCCATTCAACATTTTGGAGATGTTCCTGAAACCATTCTCCATGACAGTCTGGGTCAGCCTTATAGTTCTTCTGTGTTTGATGAAATTAGTGCAAATTTTGTGGCCAACTGTATTCAGGAACGATCCAATCCTCCTCTTAGTATGTGGCCTGGAACACCATAATCTGCACTATGCCACCCGGCGAGAGAGATTGATTTTTCTACCGTTGATAATTCTCTTCCTTCTATTGACCAATGTCTACGAGTGTAAACTGGTATCTTTTTTGACGGACAAACCATCGCATGCAGATTTAAGAACGATACAGGAAGTGGTGAACTCTGGACTCAAAATAAAATACGATCACTTTCTGTCGCCAGTGCTGAGGCAAAATGCGATGCTTTTACCACTGCTGGTGCCTGATCCAGATAATAATTTTGTGGGAGATGGAACACATGCCTATCACAAAAATTCAAATGATGCCGAAATCATGGTCTACATGCTCGATAATTATGACTTCACCTTACGACGCCCAAAATACGTAGTGCTGCAAGAACGCATGAACATGAAGCTACTCGTTCATATAGTGCAAAGAAATACCCCTTTGCGGGAAGTGTTCTACTACATCCATACGGTATTTTGGGAGTCCGGATTGATGGGAAAATGGAGGAATGATTTGTTGGAGGACCTCATGGCCTGGGATAGGGTTGCTTTCCAGGACATGATAATGGCAACTTCTGGCGAGGTGATGCTAGGAATCACGGATCTCAACCCAGCATGGATTTCCCTCGGCGTTGGTTTGCTAATGAGTGTAACGGCGTTTATCGGCGAACTGGCCAGGGCATTTCTTTCGAAATGTCGAAGTAGGTGGTTTAAAAATTCAAAACGTTGCATGTATTGGTAGATGAAACGGTTTGAAAATGTCGTTCGCAAAGATTGGATGGGTTCCTAAGAAATGCTATAGAAAGTTACGCCCTCAATTCATTATTCTAGAAAGCCTAATCTACTGCATGCATACCGAAACAAATTAAACAAGATAATGTTTGAAATGAAGAAATGCACTGGTCCCAATAGGACTCAATGATCACTTAAAAATAAACCAAACCATTGAGAAAGTAGGTGAAGTGCAGCCATGGACCGTGTCACGATTTCTAAAAACTGCAGAAGACACCCAGTCCTTGCTTTGACATTAACTGTAACCTGAAAACGAGTACTTTCACTGAGAACCCGTTAAGCACCGAACCCCACCAGCACACCACGGTCTAAAATGGTTGCACCAACTTTACTGCGACTTAATTGCGTCACAAAGTAGTTAACTCAACTGGTTTATAACAAATTTACTAAACCTATAATAAAGGGTGTTTCGGTCAAAATTTGGTCGACTTAAACTTGACGCATTTCCTTTCGCCGTACATTAAAAAAAATTCTGCACACCCCTCATTTTGAAGATGTGTGCGGTTTAGCATCATGCCTCTATTTTGATTTTGAGATTACCACTTCTGTTATCAAAACGACACCGAAGGAAGAGAAGCAACGCATCAAAATGTTAAACATGCATGGCGCAAATCCAAACTACTCTTACGCCAAGTTGACGAAATTGTTGAATGAGGCTAAATCAACTGTTACCAACGATTTAAAAGTGTTCGGTGAACGTTTTTCGACAGCCAGGAAAGCTGGATCGGGGGGAAATCGAAAGCCGGAGGCCACAGCGACGACAAACAAAAGTTGCCCGCTGTTTCGAGCGGAGCCCCAACCTCTCCGTCCGAGATGTCACAAAGATGCTGGGAGTGGCGCCTTCAACCGTGGATAGAGCTAAAAAACGAGCTGGACTTTCGACTTACAAGCAAGTGGTGACTCCAAATCGCGACGAAAAACAAAACACGGCCAAACTCCTTCCTGGACAGGAATTTTATACGGCAACCGGACGGGGAAAGGTGGCAGACAACCCTCCCAACACGCCAGAGCTCCGCCCGATCGAACAATATTGGGCCATCGGCAAGCGGAACCGTGAGAAGGTTCAAAAAGCTGTTGTGAGCGAGAAACAGTTCAAGGCAAACTGGCGTTCTGCGGCGAATAAAGTGGACAAGGAGACTGTAAAAGAATCTTATGGCAGGTTAAACGAAGGACCCGGCAATTCGCATTCGGTAAAAAGGAAGCTAAGCTGAATATTTCTCCTGTATTCTGTATTAACTGATCTTGAAAAAGAAAAGGAATTTGACTTATTAATCAAAACTTTGATCGACTCATACACATTACTGTTTGACGAAATTTTGATCGGAGCACCCTTTAACCACTAGAAAACCAAAGCATGCCTAAGTACAAATTTGTACTCTAACGAAATGAGACACAATTTTTAGCATGTAACTTTTGAGTGCGCGGAGAAAATTGTTGATTACATTTTGACTGAAACAAGCTAAGAGTGTAATGTTTACGTTGGCAAAATTTCATAACAATCTGTGAAGTGGTTATCAAGGCTGCCTCGAAACAAGAGTAGATCCGCCAAAAACTAGGTGTGCCGTCGCACAGTGGACTAAGATATTTTTTCGTTATTATAATCAAATATGCTTCACTATCTTATAAATTGGCCTTTTTTTTCAAAACATCAATAGCACGTCTAAATATTTATTCAAAAAGATGACAAAATCATTGTATTTGCAACATAATATAATGAGAAGCATAGTTACTTTGACCCCCTTATAATTTGTAAATCATTTTAAAGGGTATTAGTTGTCAAATAAATTAACGTTAAATTTAGCTGGTAATGCCTGCTAACCTCTAATCTTCACATCCTCGAAGATAGCTAAGAAAATCATTAAAACCGACCAAAATCCTTTAAATGAAGAGATAATGATTGGTTTTCTACAGAAAAATGTATTTTTAAAATTCCTAAAACTTTGTAGAACATTTAAAAAATTGGAAAATTTAATTAAAAAAGCTATGATAAAAAACGAGTTTTAAGGGGTTATTACATTTTTCATTCCTTTTTCACCCTACAACTTCGTCCAGTAAAGCGATAGAAAGTTTTTGTCTTCTACAAAGTTTCATGAAATAATCTAATCTACCATGTTTTAATACATGGTTATCTATTTGAAACAGAAATAAAAACGTTAATTTCTGTTATCTAGGTGTATACACCCTTTAAGTCAAAATAAAGTACTCAAGAATGTAGAAACATTGTAGAAGACATCAATGGGCCAAACATAATAGTTTTGCCGCAAATACCCATGTCCCACTTCTTTTTATTTCGTCCCACTGTGCGTCATGGAAAATTCCACTTCCCATCATTCGCCGATGTCATTCAAGGAGATCCGAACGACTCCACGGCAGTCAAGCAGCGGCAGAAAACGGAAGACAGCTGATCCGGTGAAGGCTAGGCAGGTA
>JASCZW010011690.1:0-31097 GCA_034211315.2 Aedes japonicus
CATACGGTGACGAGATGACCTTGACCCATATACAAAACAGCTGATTCCTCTACTCCGGACTGCCAATTGTTCGATCGATTACTGCTGCTGTGTGATGGTCTGCTAACATTTCTCGCCGATGGTGAACGTTGAATTTGACAGTGTACCTCGGTTGGGATTGAACATAGATGTAGTATCGTGTAGCTTGGATGTGTAAACCGGAACAACATACCTGGCAGAACATATTTCTGCTCCATGATTTTCCCGACTCGAAGATTGGCTGCGTGGTAAGGCTAGTTGCAGTGGTGTGTGGGTCTCAATCATGCTGTTTGTGTTAATTTACTGATGCTTTTTCTTCCGTAGACTATCGACTTCCTTGGTGATGACTTGACTAAATGCTTATGATCTCTTTATGTTGACTTCGAATGATGTGCGTTCGTGGACTCGGTGATGCGACTTTGTAGATTTGTGACGGCTGTTGATAGTGTGGCTGATACAGTGTTGAGATGATCTGTGCGATGCGTGACGATGCTCACGGCCGATCCGCACAGCGCGTGACGATGATTTCTATCAATGAGATGAGAGGGTGCTTTTTCAAATGTACTAATGAAAGAAAAACGACTTGCCTGAACGGAGGCCCTAAGGCCTCCGGTGGACGCCCGGCTGGCGTCGACGATCCCTCTATCAACGAGTTTGCTTCGATTGATGTATTAATACTCGATGGCTACGACGGTTAAACTGCGGTGACTGCGATGCTGGATCTACATTGCTGAGAAGGTCCGAAAGGTTGGCCATACCCTCTGACGGTCGGAGCGTAGAAACAGGAGGTCGAATTGCGCACTTCTTCCTCGAATGGCTGTCACTGGTTCGTCGTACCTCGAAATATCAAACGTGATTGTGTGTTTAAATTTTGAACTTTTGGAACGATTCCCTGACAACTAGCACTTTGCTAGTTTTTGACTTGAGCCTCAACCTGATCTGGATGCAAACGATGCACATGCAATACCTTCACCGAAAACGACACATATTACCTCGAATAATGGACAACTAGACAGCTCAGATTTGGGATTGAGTGTCAGGCAATTTGGACTGACCAAACGCAGGGAGGTATGTCTGGAGAAAGATGAGAGATTACTTTTTCGAAAATTGAATTATACATTAACTTAACTGGGTGTGCGGAGGCCTCTCGACCTCCGCCGTTGGAGGAGTCCTAGTTCTCCTCTTCTGGTATGACAATGTTCTCTCTGATTGGCAGCACGCAAATCTTGGAAATTGCTCTTCTGTAACTGCCATCTTTAGTCCGCACGGTCACAACTCTGATGTTTCCGTCGGACCCAGGGTGAATGTCTGTCACTCGTGCCAGTTGCCACTTCAAGGGTGGGAGATTGTCGTCCTTGATGACAACCATAGTGCCTACGGCTAGATTATCCCTTTGTCGTGTCCATTTCGTTCGGTTGTGAAGATTGGAAAGATATTGTTCCGACCATTTCTTCCACAACTTCTGCGTGAACAGCTGCATCATTTGCCACGCTGAAAGCCTGTTTTCGGGTATCGCACATAGATTGGGCTCTGGTATAGCCGTCAAAGATCGCTGAACTAGAAAATGTCCTGGTGTAAGTGCCTCAAAATCGTCGGGGTCATTGCTGATAGGTGTCAACGGTCGGGAATTTAGGATTGCTTCGGTTTGTGCCAGTACGGTTTGCATCTGGTCGTAAATCAGACTGCGGGTGCCAATCGTTCGTTTGAACAGGATCTTGAACGATTTAACTGCTGACTCCCAAAGCCCTCCGAAGTTCGGTGATCGTGCCGGGATAAATTTCAGCTCAATTCTATCCTCTGCTGCGTGTCGTGATATTGCTTCTTGGAATTGTTGATTATCAAACAACCGCGCCAGTTCATCCAACTCCGCCTTGCACCAACAAAGTTCTTCGCATTGTCGCACATGATGAGAGCCGGTTTGCCACGACGAGATGAGAACCTCCTCAACGCAGCCAGGAAAGCTTGGGTAGTGAGATCCGCTGATAATTCTAAATGTACTGCTTTGGTAACCAAGCATACGAAGACTGCCACAAAGCACTTGATCGGACGAGCTCGACGCTGAGGGTAGACTACGTAAAATGGTCCGCAATAGTCCACACCAACTCTTTGAAACAGGAAGCATGGCGTTACCGTTCGGGAGGTAAATCTGCCATCAGCTGATCCTGGATTTTAGGCTTCGCGCGAAAGCACTTTACACATTCATGGATGACTTGTCTAGTTAACTTTCTGATACTTGTCGGCCAGAACTGCTCTCGGACGCTGGAAACCACTTGTTGTTGACCGGCATGGAAATGCTTCTGATGGTAGAATGAAACGATCAGTCGAGCGAGAGGATGTCGATGGTCCAGAATGTACGGATGTTTCCGACGTTCCGGTACAGCAGCGTTCTTCAGCCGGCCGCCAACGCAGATTAAGCCTTCAGTAAGTTGCGGATTGAGCATAGCAATTCTTGATGATTCCTGTACTTGACCACTCTTGGAGATGTCTGCCAGTTCCTGGGGAAAACATTCGTGCTGCGATTGTTTCACGAGAGCTTTGATCGCGTCGTTGAATTCTGCAGATGTTATGAATCTGACCCTTTTGCAAAAGCGATTTGCCGGTGTCGAATTCCATTTGAATCGCTGGATATAGACTGTCAGTCGCACCAGGTCTACAAACGACGAACGAAGACCAAATATTTCGCTTGGGGTTACCGTTGGAAGAGCAGCGACTACAGCCTTTTCTTCCAGGTCTGCCTTGTCTATGGTTTCCTCGTCAACGTTCGTTGCGTCAGGCCAATAGGTTGGATCCAACATCAACCAGTAAGGTCCGTGGAACCAGCGTGACTCGTACTGAAGCTGTGATGGGATCATGCCTCTTGAGATGATATCCGCAGGATTGTCTTCTCCTGCAACGTGATTCCAAATTCCTCCCTTCGTGATGTGCTGGATTTCAGAAACGCGGTTTGCCACAAATTGTTTCCACCTCGAAGGCGGCGAAGAAAGCCAGCAAACGACGATGGTTGAATCAGTCCAGAAGAAGCATTTAGCCGAAACATTTATGCTGTTGACGATCTTCTCGTATAGATGCGCTAGGAGCAATGCGGACGATAGTTCCAAACGCGGAGTCGATAGGGATTTTTGCTCTTTTTCAAATTTTCGAGTGGAGCTACTCGAGATTTGGAGGTTAGAAGATGTACTGTTATGCTTCCATCTGTAGCTAACGTGCGTACGTACACACATGCACCGTACGCTTTGTTCGAGGCATCACAGAAGCCGTGCAGTTCTACGGTTACGATGGAACGGCTTATCCCTACCCATCGAGGTACTGCTATTCCGTCTAAGCTTGCCAAATTCCTCCTGTATTCTCGCCAGCATTCCTGTAACTGCGGATCGAGTGGGTCATCCCATCCACATTCTTGCTTCCAAAGATCCTGCAGAAAGATCTTCGCTTGAATGATTACTGGTCCTACCAGTCCTAAAGGGTCAAACAGTCGAGAGGCATCTGATAGGACACACCGCTTTGTGATCTCCGTTGATTCGTTCCACGTCGGTGAAATGAAACGGAAACAATCCGAGCTAGGTTCCCAGATTAAACCTAGCGTTTTAACAGAAGGAGCTCGAAGAATCCAATTCCAAAATCGAGCGTTCGTCCCTCAATCCCTCCGGCACCTCTGACAGCAGTACCTTGCTGTTAGAATTCCATTTTCGTAATGAAAATCCAGCAGATTGCAGCAGTTGAATCATCTCCTTGATTAACACCTTTCCTTCCTCAATATCGTCTACGCCTGACAACATATCATCTACATAGAAATCCTTTCTCAGGACCTTTGCAGCAGCTGGATGCGAATCTTTGCCTTCATCGGCCAAACGTTGCAGTCATTTTGTAGCCAGGTACGGTGCAGACGCTGTGCCGTAGGTAACGGTGTTTAAAACGAATGTTCGAATAGGTTCAGTAACGTTATCTCTCCATACGACTTTGTGTAACAAACGATCCGATAAACTATGCAACACCATCCGATACATTTTAGCAATATCTCCGACAACGGCATATCGATGAAGACGAAACCGGAGAGTGATGTCAACTATCGTGTCCTGAACTACAGGTCCAACCATCAACGCATCGTTCAATGACACTCCGCTGGACGTTTTGCACGAACCGTCAAATACTACTCGCAGCTTAGTCGTCGTGCTGTCAGGCTTGAATACAGCGTGGTGTGGCAAGTAGTATGACGGTGCACTTGTGTCTTCCTCGAAGTACTCCTGCATGTGACCCATGGCTAGATATTCTTGCACGAAATCCACATATTTATCTTTCAGCTCCGGATTCATCGAGAAACGACGTTCCATTCCCATAAAACGCTTGATGGCTGTCCATCTTGATTCGCCGAGCTGCTGAAGTTTCGCCTCCTTCTTTGGTAACGTAACAACGTATCTCCCTTCTTCATTCCTGTAGGTTGTCCTATCGAAAAACTCCTCACATGCAGATTCTTCAATCGATAGTGTACTTGTGGATTGACAAGTCTCAAGTTCCCAAAACTTCGAAAGCTGATCTTGAATTTGTGCCGTTGAACAAACTAGAGCGTACGATGAACTTGTAAGATTTTCAGGAATACGGCCGGAAACAATCCAACCAAATACGGTATTCTGAAGCGTCGGGCCATCCTCGGTCGCCTTCTGCCTCTCCTCCTTCAGCAGTTCCATGTAATACTCTGCTCCGATGATGATGTCGATTGGACCTGTCTCACAGAACTTAGGATCGGCTAGATGTAGATGATCTGGAAGATTCCATGTCGTGGTGCGGAAACTAGCGGTTGGAAGTGACACAGTCAGTTTTGACAAAACGTGAAACTGAATCTCCTCTGAGTACGACGAAATATCCTGCGATCTGGCACCTACTAGAGCACTGACTGACTTCGTCGAAACGGCTTGAGACTGTCCAATACCTTGGATTGACAGAAAGACTGGTGTTTCATCTAGCTTGAGTTTGCTAGAGAAATCCTTTGTCATAAGGCAGTGCTGTGAACACGAGTCGAGCAAAGCCCGTGCAAGCACCGAATTGCCAAAGCGATCCTCAATGCTGACCATTGCGGTCGAGAGAAGAATGTTTTGTGTAGGCGTGATGGGGAGAGATACATGAGTATGGCTTGTGGTGGCGTGTTCTGTGGCTGGCTGAATGTGTAGTCATGTGAGTTTGCAGTGTTAGTCCGTGTCTGATGGTTCGAGTTTGGAGGGCTAGATTGTGGCTGCCTAAGCTGTTGGTTTGCTATCGGAGGTTTTGACTGTGCGGGTGGAACGGAGGATCTAGGTAGATCAATGTGCAACCACGTGTGATGCTTCTGATGACAATGGTGGCACGTCCCCTTTCGCAATTTCTGGCGATATGTCCAGGATACAAACAGTTTCGACAAAGTTTATTTTTAATAACGGCCTCATTTCGCTCCGCTATCTTCATTCGCTTAAATCTGCTGCACTGGTATACTGAGTGACGTGGTTCACTGCAAAAATAACACTTGTTGGCCGATTTCAGGGTTGTGTGGCAAACTGCGATCCGTGCTGACCGTTGATTTACGACGACTGTCTTGGCAGGAGCAATTGATTGGAGAACCGAACAGTGACTCTTGAGAAACACCATCAAATCTGCGTACTTGGCGACCTCCTTGCAGTTATGATATGTCTCCCAATGGCGAAGTGTCGTGGAATCAATCTAGAACACACCATATAGGCTAGGATGGTACTCCAGTCGGCAGGGCTTTCACCGATCTTCTCCAGCATCTGAAGATTCTTCTCAAAATCGCCAATCAACTGGTTGAGCCCTTCGTAGGTCTCCCTTTTTAAGCCTTCCACTGCGAACAACGCATCGAGATGAGCCTTCACGATTAGTTTTTGTTTCTCATAGCGGCTCTCTAGCGCCTTCCATGCTACAGCGTAGTTGGCGGCAGATAGTTCGATTGCTGTTAGCTCCAGTAACGCATCACCGGACAAAGAAGACCGAAGATAGGTAAACTTGTCGATTTCCGTAAGCAGAGTACTATCGTGTATAAGGCTCCGGAAACTGTCACGGTATGGCACCCATTCATGGAGATTCCCGCTAAACGAAGGCAATTTAATTTCAGGAAGTTTCACTCTGGCGAATTGGTTTGCTGCATGCTCATTCGGTTGCTGTCGTTCAGAAGTTCCTTTCACAGATGCTACAAGCGATTGGAACGCCAGCAGATCTGCTTTCAACGAATAGTAGCGATTCTCGAAATCCTGCATCAGCTGATCGTTTTCCTGCTCTTTTCTTGCTACATTTTCCAACTCTTCTTCATCATCGGTGTCTTCTAGCAGCAATTCGATCTTCTCCCGTGTCTCGACAAATTTGTGGAAAATGTTCTCCAACGCATCTAGACGTACGCTGACCTGACGAATATCCCTTTCTTCTTCAAAGTTGACGACAAACTTCTCGATTCCATCTAGAGAATTCCGCAACTGATGTTCACGTTTGGTCAATGCTCGGAGGTCTGCCATAATAAATCACTTCACTGCACTCAGATTTAAATTTGACACCTTTAGATTACAGGATTCACCGCTCTGCAATCTCACTGCACTGTACTACAACACCTCACTATGGCACTACCGATCGACTCAACGAACCACCCACGGAACCTCACGACTTGACTGACGATCAACCAGATCAATTGACTGCAGCAAGAGTATCAGCTTCGGAGAACCAAAAGCCGACAAAACTAGCAATTCGAGACCAAATGAGACTAATGGCGAGCGGACAACAGGGCTATTGCTTGAAAATAAAAATAGACTCACATGCAATTGTATTCATTTATTCACAAAACAGCCACAGAAATTCGAAAGCGCCTCATGCAATAGGCCACCAACATGCAACTACTCCCTTTTATTTCTGCAGCGATTAATCCATCCGTCTTCATCCAGCTTCCTACAGCCTCTCGGTTCCAGTCTTCCGGCTTCCTACAGGTTCCCAGGTTTCGATCTGGTCAACGTCGCAGTCCTCAAGAAACGACCGATCACCAGCCATATATTTCAATGGCTCCGTTGGCGCGAGATACTGCTTCTGATGGCGCCTCACTCACTTCGAAAATGGTGACACTATTCACTGTGTCACTATTCACAATTGTCTATAGTCTTACTATGCACCGTCGTCCATCACGATCCGCGGACAATCACTTTCACTTTTATTGTTCACCGTGTCCGGGAATTGTAGCGAAATTCACTAATTTATCCGGCTCGAAGGACCAAATGTTCGCGCGACGGAATTCCTTCGGACACAATTAAAATACTTCGCGGCGGATTAAGTGGAATAACTACCTTTTTATTGCGCGAACAGATAGAAAATTTTTATTCCATACGGTGTAAAAATCCGTGTTGTACACGCGACGGTTTATTTGCTAACTGACCTAATTAATTATATACAGTGCCAGCTGACCGGCTACATATCGATCGAGATGCGATCGGGTTCACAAGAACTATTCGCACACTACTGTTTCTTACGATCGTGTTGAAACAAACCGAGGACCCACTCGGTGATAACAGAGATAACAGTAGTGGCGAACAGTGTGGAACATGTTTGGGTCACTCATTTGACCATTAGCTCTGTCCATCTTTTACAGTCGTTTAAGAAGGTGCTGCTTCATAATTGCCCAGTACTTCTCGATGGGGCGGAGCTCCGGAGTGTTGAGAGGGTTGAACATTTTCGGCACGAAATTGACCTTATTGTCCGCATACCACTTCAGCACGTCCTTGGAGTAGTGGCATGAGGCCAAATCCGGCCAGAAGATAGTTGGGACGTTGTGAGCCTTCAGGAGAAGAAGCAGCCGCTTCTGGAGGAACTCTTTATGTACACCCTGTCCATTCATCGTGTCCTGGGTCACGAAAGGTGCACCCGCTTCCCGCACGTGCAGATGGCTTGCCGAACCAGGAATTTCTTCGCAAATTTGGACATCTTCTGAGTGCGGACATGGCTCCGAAACGCTGAACTTATCCTTGGCCGTAAAAAACAGGTTGCCGGGGATCTGTTTGAAGTCGGCCTTCACATATGTTTCGTCGTCCATGATGCAGCATTCAACTTTCGTCAGCATGTTGAGGTACAACTTCCTGGCACGGGTTTTGGCGGACTTGTTCTGCATCTCGTCGCGATTAGGGGCCTTCCTTAGTTTTGGCCTTCTGGACAAAACTTCGGCTTAGGTGCAGCTTAGCTCACATCCCGAACGGAGGCGTTCGGATTTCGGTTGAAGGCCCCAACTACGCGGTTGTGATTTTTGGTGTTGTACGGAATACTTTTTCCTTCACTTCTGGGCTTCCGATCGGTGGTCAACCGTTCCTCGAACCGCTTAATCACTCGCGACACCGTGGAATTCGTGATTCCCAACGTTTTAGCGATGGAACGATGCGAGAGATCCTTGTTCTCGTGATGAATGCGCAAGATTTTATCACGCACGAGCTGTTCTTTCGACTCCATTTCCGCGAGTTTTGATCACAGGACTTTAAAACTTGCAGGATGTAAATAATGCACTATGAACTTTGGGTTTGAAATTGAGCGTAGGGCTTTTTGTTTAGCATTATTTCGATTGCATGTTGATAAGAAGGATATTTCCAATTTCAAACATTATAATTGTCCCGTTTTTCATGCAACAACAAAAAACACGATTAGTTCAATGTATCTAATCTAACATATTTGCTATTAACCTTCCTTCAGCATTGGATTTGAAGTAACTTGACCTTTTAACAATACAAATACTGGTTATTGTTGGTTGGTCCAAACATTAGCTGATTTTTATATTTGCGTTCTAACCTGAATCTGTTAAAAAATGCTAGTTGGAACAACTTATCTGCGATCGATGGATCCAATGGAGAACACACAAATGCATGGAATGAACTAGTGGAAAAAAACTCTAGAACTCCCAGATTGAAATAACTCAAAACGTATAAAAAACTAAACGAGAAACAGACCTCCCACCGAAACGAAAGCACGGGAGGCCTATTCTCGTCATAGGTCAAGTTCGTTCCGATCACCTCAATTTCACACGCGTCAAGACAAGAATAGAGGAATTTGATATAGAAGCAGGCCAACTTGAAGTGGAACCAACAATAAAAATCTATTATTCCGAAAATGAGAAAAGTTTAAAATCAATAATCATAAGATTTCACTGCCAGGTCCCGTTTTTATAATGTCAAATACAAATGCATCACGAAAACTTACCTTGCACTGGACAAACGTAATTTTTCCTTGAGTTACACTTGCATCAAAGGAAACATCATATTTAATCACCACTCGCGTGATTTTATCCATAATATGAATATTTTTCTGTCGCCTGAGTGGGGCTTTTAAACAAGAATCCCAATTATTTGTCCTCATCGGTAATTCTGCGAAATGGCCAAGCTCACACATCAGACAGTGATGATGATACTCCGTGATCCCGCCACTGCTGACTGGTGCGCATCGAATCAATTTTAATGGGTGTACATTTGAAGTAACAGCTTGCTGACGTGGCATGCGGACACTTCCCACACTGCATTTGCATTCATTATGCATGACGTTGTAAATGAGATATCAAATAAACATTGAACGTTAATAATGCATCCGCTCGCTGGCTGCAAATATTGACGATGTGTCCCTGTCGTGCTAACTGCAGCTTTCGACCGGTTGGCGTCATAACCACGTTTGCAGTCCCTACGTTTATGGTGGTGGGGAAAAGGAGCAGGGAGACAGGAGGGTATTTCATCACCAAAATCAACTCATTCGTGAGTGGGTACAGCTTTGATTAAAATATTCAATTTTACGCTGCATCCATGGAACCGCCTTTTCATGTGCATTGAATCACATGACGACCGTCGCGGGTCGTATGTAAAGGATATCGATTCCAGTGAATTATCTTTGTTTAAAAAGGGTTCTTTTCAGTGTTTTCATCAATACTAGTGATAAAATTTAAATCTACTGTCTTTGTGCAACTATTTCAGTTCACCCTTGGTGGGATTCCAGAATGGAAAATTCCAATCCTTCTTTTGATATACCAGAATTGTTTTTCGGCGGCTCGCCCTCTTTTTGCACCCATCGGTTCAGTACACATTCAGAGGAAAACACGATTTTGTTTCATTCAGCTTCGGAATCTCCCTTTTCGCGAGTGCATGTTATACCGTGATTTATACGCTATTGTGTGAATCATTGTGCTAACCAAATGGAAAACGATTTTTATTTTTTGTGAATTTGTATGCAACCGTTCTGATGACAACAACTTCTTTATAGCATGTGGCATGGAAGAAATTCCAAACCTCGAACCATAAGTTGAATTTAACATTAAATTCTCCGATCGCATGCTTTATAAAAATATAGGGTATCGAAGCAATATCGTTGTTTTGAGATTTCGCCTTAGATAATATTATATAAGGCGTCGAAAAATACAAACATTTCTGGAAACTCAAACATGAAAAAAGAACAATAAACTAGTTTTATGTTGTTTTAAATTTAATTTTTAATCAATTAACACGCATTCTTGTCTGACCAAATTTTTATCGTAAACACGCTTTAGTAATTTGGCATACAGATTTCAGTCCGGCACAGTAATCAGTAACGGTGCGTTGTGAAAGTATACTGGATCATCTCCTTCACTACACTTTAGGAATAATAATTAATTTTATAATAAGGACCACTGTTTTGCAGATGATTTATTTATTTGAAATGGAATACAAAAACCGTTTTATCTGTTATCATCACTTTATTCTATTCGTTTATTTTCCGCCGGCCTATTTCCTAACAACGAGGAGAAAACTAGCGACGCCAAGAAGACGACTCCACCTTCTGGACACTACATTTGCACTTTTAACACATGATCAGGGATGCTGATATTTTTTCAAATGTCTATGATAATCTGTAAATTTTTTTAGGCTTCTTTCAACCAAAAGACGTAACTTGAGAGCAATTATGTCATTTTCGCTATTTTGTGTGATTATGTAAACATGTGTGCAACTAGGTAAGGGATTTAATGTTAGCTTAGTCTTTCCATTCGGCCTATGTACCAAATGTGTCATTAATTTAGCGATAATCAACAAAATCATGTTGCTCTTAGCATGATAGATGTAATCCAAAGCAATTGAAACAATATCTATCATCTTATAGTTGTTCACTTCCGCGTAATTTTCGGTTTCTTGAACTTTTGGGGCATCATGATTTCACTGGTTATGCTGAATAGATGATCTACACTGATTTCAAGTGATCTAAATTTGGCTTAATTAAATCGATAAAGCAAGTAATGCAGTCTCGAATATGCAGAACATAGTTACACGTTATAAGCTAACCGTTCAAATAGCTAAAATAACAATGATTTTACAAGAAAATCGTAGACCCAATGTTGGGTACATATTGTTTTGTATGTTCCCAACTATGGCCTGTTGTATCAATTACGTTGTAAAAAGGTTGTTAATGGTAAAATTTCAAGTGGAAATGCATGAATTTGCGGTTGTTTATATTCAAGTGGCTCATCTAAACACAAATCGAAGAAACAAAATCATTGTATAGTGAATTATAATATTTTCATTATCGAATGGCTGATAAATCATATATGAACATCATTTAAGTGTTTCGAGGCAGTTTTACTTGAGTTTGTGTTGTAGAAATGTTGTATTGAGTAAATCCAGTACAGCTTGCAATGCCTTAATTCATAAAATCATAAAAAATCCGTACAAAGACTGCATTTAGTAATAAATCCATCGAATGGGACGAAGTTGCATCCACGAATAGACCCAATTTGGTGCTTATAGACCGACATTAAATCCATATCCCTCGAAAGATTATGGTATAATAAAAATAGTTGTGTAACTTTTAGTGATACATGCTACCATAAGTCTTATCAAACATATCTTTGCAAGTGTATAACTAGTTGAATCTACAGCTTACAGCTTGAAAACTTTATGAGTGATAATGAAAAAATGTGATCGCTGGTTGCATAATAGGCTGAGTCAAGGGACACATACCCTATATCTTGAATTGGATGCAATTTTACACTATTGTTTAATATTTTCAAAGTGACACTGAAGCTTGAAGCATTAGCATAGATGACAAAATTTTCTATAGTTTTTTCCTCCCTGTAACGTTCTTTCCAGTTTTGTATTTAAGAATCACAATTAAGTTTGAAAATGATAGTTCTGAGAAGTTCTTTTCTAAACTACCGAAATAATCTCTTCTGAACTTTAGGGAAGTATTCTCCTAAACTTCGGAGAATTCGTTTCTGAATTTCTGAGAAATTCCTGCTTGAACTACTAGACAGTTCCCCCTATACTTCTGAAAAGTTTTTCCCTGGTTTTATGAAAAGTATCTACCATAACTTCTGGGATTTCGTGAACTTCGAGAAGTTCTCATTCTGAAATGCTGGAATGTTCAATTCGGAACTTTAACGGGGGATGTACAGTGAAAACGAGAAAAAAAACATTTTTGAAAAAAAATTCAAGGGGAAATCAATCGAAATTTCTACCAATTATAAGTGTATCCATGTAGTATACAAATATATTTTTTTCAACAAAATGGCTGCCGTTGGAGTGCGTTGAAAAAATCGTTGTATTTTGCTTGTGCTGACTCTCCTGGTCACATTTTTGATCTGAAACCTGCTAATCCAAAAAATACATTATTGACATTCCCAGTTAGTAGATGAATTGGAAAAAAAAATTTCACTTATTGCGTAACGGTTTTGAAAAAATCCACATTTTTACCGTCATTTTATCACATTTTTCCATATTTAATAATAAAATAAAAATAATTCATATAGACAATCAAACAACAAAGTAACAAGACAATAAAAAATCCTATAAGTTTCAGCTTAATCGAATAATTAGTTTTCCAGTTATCACCGGCATAAGCTCCGAAAATGATGTTTTGAGAAGAACGCGTTGAAAGTTTGTTCAAGCGTTCAAGCGTTTTTTATACCTGCTGCACGCGAAAAAGCGTCTATGAAAAACGATGAAAAGGAACACTTGGAGTTCGAGTTCGAAAAAAGTAATTCAGGAGCGTATTCAACCGGCAATTTCCTAACTTTTTATTTAACAAAAAAGATGTTTTTTTTGTCATTCTAACTGTATATCCCCCCTTAAGGAAGCTCACTAGCAAAATTCCTTCTTGGCCCTACCGGTAGTGCCCTCTCTGGTAGGTTTCTTCATGAAATTCGGGGAAGTTTTTTTCCTGAGCTTATTCTTTCCAAACTTCTGATTGCTTCCATCCGGAACTGCGAGGAAAATTTCATTGAAACTTTGGGAAAGCCGTCTCAAAAATTTTAAGGAAAATTCCCTTAAATTTGTTCTTGAAGTTTCTTCCTGGACTTCTGAGAACTTTTGGGAATTTTTCTCCAGAACTTTGGGGAAGTTTATTCCGGAACTATTGGGAAGTTCGTGCTCAAATTAGAAGGAAGTACCTCCAATGCTCCTGGGAAGTTTGATTCTTTTCTCTCTAAAGAATTTTGAGAAATCCTTATCCTGAAATGGTAAAATGGTCTCCTTGGAGCTTTGGAAAAGCTGCCTAGCACTTCTGGGAAGTTCCTACTAACCTTTCGAGAAGTTTTTTCTGGAACTTCTGAGAAGTTATTTCCTGAACTTAAGAGAAGCTCTTTCCTCAACTTCTATGACGCATTGTCCTGAGGATTTTTTTCCTTATTTTTTGAGAAATTATACGTAGTTAGCTCCCGTCGGAAATTTGGGGATGTTTTTTTTCTGAACTTCTGGGAAGTTCAATCTTAAATTTCTGGGAAGAACTCCAAAACCTCTGAAAAATTCTAAACTTCAGAGAAGTCCTCTCCCCCACACTTCTTCCTGAAGCTCTGATAAGTCCTCTCCTGGTTATTGGGGAAGTTCTGTCTTGAATTTTTGGTAAATATGAGCTTCGGAAACAATTTTTGAAGGTTTTTCGTGCATGAACTGCTTGCTCCCAATACTTCTGAGAAGTTTCTACCTGACCATAGGAGAAGTTTATTTTTCGAGGAAGTCTCTAAATTTCACAAATATGAATTGTATTGTTGTGAACCTGGATTTTCGTTTTGACTTAATGGCAAAGGATCAATATTACCAATGCTTTGACAGTATTTTTTTTGCATGGGTTTGAACACACGTGGGATTGAACACTACCATAAGTAGGGACTCCCATGGAAAGGGCTTATATGATGCTTATCTCCGGGCCCATTGTGTTTCCAGTCATTTTTTCTTCAAGGACTTCTAATGATACCAGATATTTCAAATACCTACTACATGCTTACAGATCCTCGTACGTTTTAAATCCGAACTTCAGAGAATACCTTTATATGAAATTTGAAAAGTATTTCAAATGTCTGTAAAAGTCTGTAACATAAATAAAATGTCTGCTAAATGTCTGCATCATTAAAAAAAGTCTGCAATGAAAACAAAAAGTCTGCAAATTTACAGACATGTCTGTGAATATGGCATCCCTGCACATGAGCTGGGATCAACGACTTGACTTTCCTTCCGAAGTTATTATCACTGTTGTCTTTGTCAGGGATTGTCAAAAAAACACAGAAGTTGTGTTGTTAAATTCACCATTTTCCTTTGGTGAGCGAATTTGATGAGTTGTGCTGTCAGTTTGTCATGAGTTTGCTACACAGTTTTTGTTGCACATATATTCGAGGGTACGCGTGTACTGAAATAAATTCATTGCTTTCGCACACACTCACACATGATGGTGGGGGCTACAGACAAAATCAAAATAAACTTAATTTGAAATCAACTTGGAGTAAATATCTCGGTATTTTTTGCTTCAATCATATTTGTGTTTATTTTAGTTTTTTCTTTATGAATTCTATACAGTACATTTAGATTTTGAAAAATATTAAAATTGGAATTTAATTGGATTAAAAATTATTTTTCAAACTGTTGTACGAAGGAAGAATCTTGGAATAAATGGAATGTATTCCACTATACATAACATCTTTAGAAAGTTGGGTTAATACTTATGAAAATCTTATGCTTTTACTATATGTAAACTATATACGGTGAATATAATAAATCATTTGTTGAGTGACATGATTATATAAAATACCTCATAATAATAATATTGGTTAATTTGATTAATTTGTTAGATTTTGTTTATTTATTCTGTATTATTTTTATGAATTATATTGAATTATATTTTATGTAATTTATATAACCACTAGTTTATTATTTTTTCGGCAAATTGTAAATCCGAGTAATGTTTTTTTTGGGAAATGGTACATATGGAGTTGATCCAAGAGTGAGATTTTTGTTTAAAGTAAACCAAACATACAGAATATGCAATTGTTTTAAGTAGATTTTTTTTAATTGGTTACAAATTTTAAGCGTAATAAATATCCACAGGCAAAGTAAAAAAAAATGTTTTGTACATTTATAGATGCATAGATGATCAACATTAACGGCCGGAGTCCGATCAAAATTATTATAAAATTGGTGGAGCCGACCTTTTTGGCCACTTTCATCCATTATTTCTTCAACTCCTGCTCGTTCTTAAACACCTTGGACGACTTACGAACTTTGACCTTCATTATGGCCCAAAATCTTTCCACCGGACGAATCTCTGGTGAATTTGGGGGGTTTGAGGTTTTTGGTACAAAAACAACGTAATTGCCTCTGTACCAATCCAACGTCGATCGCGCGTAATGGCATGATGCCAGATCCGACCAATACTCGCCTCCGTGGGACCACTGAAAGGGCAACAGACGCTTCTGGAGTGTACTTGGTGCGGTAAATTTCGCTGTTGATGGTACCTGTTGTGATGCACGGTTTCCTCAGTTCTACCGCATTGGCATATGGCCTGCCAGAGCAAGTGTTTTTTGTGAATTTGTCCACTTTCTTCCTTCTTATGTCTTCCAGAAAATCAAACCGTGGATTTGTCAACGTAGAACTCCAGCCCCGGTATCTGCTTTGCGTCTGTCTTGATGTAGGTTTTGTCATCCATAACCACACATCGGTTTCGTTAACCAATCTCGATACGATACTTGCGCGAGATTTGGCCGCCGTGTTTTGTTGATCACGCCGGTTCGGTGCCTTGCAGATCTTGAATACACGCAATCCCAGCTCGTTTCTTGGTTTGCTGGACGAACCAGGCGGTACACTTTGCCTTCAGAGCTGCGTCGCGAATCGAAAGGTTCGGATTACACTTGAAATAATCCAACACCTTCCGGGCTTCACAGGGTCAGCTGTCTTCGATTTTCATCCAATTCCAGCCCGCCGCTTGGTCGTCTGGGACTCCTTTACCAAATTTTCACCCAAAACACAGTTGTATGGGTGAGTCCCAGTTGTCTTTCGTCGGATTTTCCATGACGGCGTGCAAAATTCTCCGGCGATTTTCTTCTTGTTTCGATGACATCTCAATAAATATTGAACCGTTATTGGTATGAAATTTTGCACATGTAAATAAATCACTCCAAACTATTTATAATCAGATTTTCATCAATTTTTACCCACGGACAAAAAAGTTACACACGGCTAAAAATGATGCATTTTTTTCGAGTACAGACCTTATTTTAATTTGTTATAATTTGTATATAGGGTGTCCCAGAAAGCACGATTTTGATGCCTCAGTATTGCTTCCAGATTACGTTCAAAAATTGGATCATTACTGTGCATCACTGTTTACGTTCAGTATATAACTCTGTGAGTCTCAAATACCGGTGCATGTACTCTTCATGAAAATTTCCCTCGGAAAAGCACAAAAAGATCGTGCACAAATGGTGCACATTTCCCAACGTTTTGCTGGCAAAAATGGGAGGTGTCAACATCGGAGTAGTTCGTTACGTGATTCGAAAGTATGGTGAGGAGTTTTCCTTTCTGGACCAGAAAAACTCTGGACGTAAACCGGGCCCTGTGGACTGAAACCCAAACTGGAAAACCATGCAAGTTTTCGTTCGTTAAAAGAGTTCTTCCGTCCGAAATGTATCCAAAATACTAAATGGATCATATATGACCCCAAAAGGAAAATTGAGGAGTTTGAGGCCAAATTGACGACCTAGAACAAACATTCCTTATTGATAATATACAGCGTTATTTTAGAATATGGTTCACATACATATATTTACATATCCAAAATAAACTTGAGTTCAGAACTTCCGATCTACAGTTGTAACAGAAGTTTTTTAAGGCTATATAGGAATATGATATGTATTAAAACATATTGAGTGAATCTTTTGGAAGGTCAGCTGTCATTATTTTTGATCGTGCGTATTTTCTTCAGTAGTCGGATGACTGGCGTTTTGTGAGACTTGTTGCTTCGTGCCATCGGTTTGCTGATTAACGGGATGAGCTGGCCAGGCCCAATACCAACCAGCTGACGACGGCTCTAAGGAGGGATTGCCATGGCTTCGTCCGACTGAAAGATGATGGCGAATGATTCTTAACTTTCGATGACCCTGTTGCCAATGCCGACGCCTTGTGCGTCGAGACCTTCACCAGACGAAATGACGTCTACATACATGCACAGACCATACCAATTAACCTTTATCGGTTTGGTTACCCTTGAGATTGTGGAATGATGACATCGAAAGCTTGAATGGTGCCATGGCACCAGGATGCCATCAGTTAGATGCATTAGATATTTGCTCATTTTCTTCATTGATTCTTCGATCAAAGCAGTCGTACTTTGTGCGAACCGGGATGACGCGGATATTTCCGTCCGACCCTGCGAAGACCTTAGTAACCCTACCCAAGAGCCACTTCAGTGGAGGGGCATTCTCATCCTTAAGTAGGACCATTGTACCGATGCGAATATTGTTCCGCTGCTTGGTCCACTTCGTGCGATTATGCAGATCTGAAAGATATTGGGTGGACCACCTAGTCCACACTTGCTGAAACACTTACTGCGTGTTCACCCACTTTGTCAGACGGTTGGTGGGAACGTTCTGCACATCTGGTTCCGGGATGGCGACTAATGGCCGCTGGACTAGGAAGTGCCCTGGAGTCAGAGCTTCATAATCGTTGGGATCGTTAAGTACCGCTACGATTTGTGCTAGAACGGTCAACATCTCATCCACTTTCAGCACTATGGTATCAACCTCCTTTTTGAAGTACCCTTTAAACGATTTAACCTGAGCTTCCCACACACCACCGAAGTTAGGTGTGCGGGGAGGGATGAACCGGATCTCAATTCCATCGGTGCTGGTGTCCTTGATCAGTCTGTCTTGGAATTTTTGGTCGTGATTTTTGAAAGAGGTGATGCAACTCAGCCAGCTCACGTTTTATTCCAACGAAAGTAGTTGCATTGTCGCACATTATCAGATGCGGCTTGCCTCGGAGCACGGTGACTCGTTTCAGCGCCGCCAAAAGTGCTTGCGAAGTCGGGTTCATCACTAGCTTCATGTGAATTGCTTTAACAACTAGGCACACGAATATCGCCACGTAACACTTCACTGGACTCGCTCGACAGTTGGGGTAGCTCACAAAGAATGGACCACAGTAAGGTGTATCGAATATAAGCTATGTATTTGTGATGGTTTTTATGCTCTGAACACTGCATGCTGTGCGTTTGACTGTCAGCTTCCTTTTGTTTACTTGTTTGTTCGGTTCAAATTCTGCGTTTTCAAAATGTCGCGTATTGAAAAGGAAGTGATTAAGGTTCTGGACACATGGCTAAGTGAGAAGGGTATTACTATGCGAAAAATTGGCGAAGCGGTTTGGAATTCATCATGCGAGCGTTAAAACCATCATTAATCAGTTTGACGAACACTATTCTTTGGATGAGCTACCAGGAAGAGGCAGAAAACCCGGTTCTTCCAACCCGAAACTGGAGCAGAAAGTGGTATCTCTAATCATGAACAACAAATCAATGTCAATACGTGATTAGCCAAAAAAGCAGGAACGAGTGTCGGAATGATCCAGCGTATCAAGAGGCGAAACCACCTGAAGACCTACAAGAAGCAGAAAATCTCGAAACAAAGTGCAGAACAGAAGAAGCGAGCAGCAACAAGGGCCCGGAAATTGTATTCGCGTCTTTTGCAGCGTCCGGATGCATGCGTTTTGATGGACCTATGTAGAGGAGGACTCAAAACCCTTCCAGGTCCACAATACTTTACTGTCGTCGTTGGGGAGGACGTGAGCGATGCGGACAGATCGATTCAAGTGGAGAAATTCGGTCGAAAGGTACTGGTATGGCAAGCAATATGCTCCTGTGGTTCGAAGTCACTACCGGAACTTACACTACCGGAACTTTTACTGACTACCGGAACGATACATGCGGAAAGCTATCGATTTGAGTGTCTCCAGAAGAGATTGTTGCCTTTATAAGGAAGGCTTCGACCCATCGAACGTTACTGGGCAATCGTGAAGAGGATCTTCAGAGAAACTGATAAGGCAGCTGGGAACATGCAGGAGTCCCAAAAATTTGGGCACAAGCGTCCAAAACATGCGATGCAACACTTGTGCTCAGCGCCTGATGAAACATTCGATCAAGTTCGAAAATTCGTGAAGGAATAACTTAAATTTCATCCGGTCTTCATTATGTTCAAGTTTAGCCTCGTACAATAAAGGATCTATTTTTGTATGAATAAAATATCGGTTTTCAACATGGTTTGAAAGAAAGTTTGTGGATAGTTTATTTTCGATACACTTCCTTTATCCAATCCCACGTCGTCCGCGAACGCGGTGGCGTGTAAAGGGTTGAATCTCGCCGATGGAAGTCAGCCAGTAGTTGATCTAGAACCTTGAGTTTGTTGCGAAGGCATGCGATGCAATCGTGGATCACTTTTCTGGCCAAGCTGTGGATGTGTACTGGCCAGAACTTTCCTCGGATGGCCGAGATCAGCAGTTGCTGATCGGCGTGAAAGAGCTTGAAGTGGTAATGATGTACAATCATTTTTGCGAACACATGTTTATGGTGTAGAATGTAGGGATGTTTCCGTTCGTACGATATCGATGCCTTAGAGAGCCGGCTGCCAACGCGCGCCCACATAATCGAGGATGCAGCGCAGTGATGTTGGACGAATCGTGGACACTATGCCCTTTCTTAAGATCACGCAGTTCTTCTGAATAACACTCCTGTTAAGACAAGTGAACCAAGACAACTATTGCTTGTTCCTGCTCTTCGCGCGATAAGCATCCAGTCTTTCAGAACTGTCGATTACAGTTTTGCGCATTGTGTCTGAATCGATCCGGACTAGTGCTGTAAACGAAGATCATTTTCCAAAGATTTCGCTTGGTGGGGCTGCTTGAGTAGGTAACGACGGTGTTGGTCGTTCTTCGAGCATCACAGAATTCAATATGACATAAGAAGCATTGTCCGCGTGTGGCCAATACTGCTGATCTTGACTCGACCACTGTGGACCCTCAAAACAAAGAGTTTGGTACTGAAGGTGCGCTGGAGACATTCCACGGGAGATGAGGTCTGCTGGGTTTTCAGTTCCTGGGACATGGCCCCAAATACCGTTTGCCACCAAGATATACCACCAAGAGGGTAATGATGCCAGCCAATACTTGACTATCCTCGAGTCTGTCCAAAAGTAAATATGTAGTGACGTTGGGGTTTACTTGGTTGTACATCTCGTACAGATGAGTTAGTAAGAGAGCCGAGGACAGCTCGAGACGTGGAATGCTCATCTTCCTTTTCTTTCTCGCGAGATTTTCCAACGGTGCTACTCGTGATTTGGAGGTGATTAGTCGAACAATGACGGTTCTATCGGACCCAGTACAACGAAGATAGAGGCACGCTCCGTATGCAGCCTCCCAAGCGTCGCAGAAACCGTGTATCTGCATACCAGTAGAGTCTTTGCTACAGCCAAGCCAGCGGGGAATCTTTAGTGACTCAAGGGCGATCATGTTTTGCTTGTCCTCTGTTCACAGATTTTGGAGTGACTCGTCGAAAAGATCATCCCAGATGCATTTCGACATCCCAGATGCCACTGGATGAATATCTTGGCCTGAATCACGCTTTTTTTTTGCACCGATATTTCAGCATGGTCATAATTGGGTGAACAAGGAAAATACTTTGACGCCAGCAGTAGTCCAAACCACTTGATGGAAACAGTTAAAATTTTGTCCACATAAATTTCTGTATTTTTTTAAGTCATGGAGAAATTTTTAATATGCTACCTAAATTTTTCACAGAAATACGGTTTATTGAAATTGGTATGTCCAAAATGACTTTTTTTCACATATGTTATGATAACTTCAAATTTATAAACTTCATCAACATAAAATTTTGGTCACATAAGGTTAGTTATAACGTAGTCAAAAGTTCAGCCAAATATATTAATAATTGACAAAGTTACAGAAGGTTGAAAAACGCGTTTTTTGGAAGAAAAATTTTGCTCGCTTTTTTTGCTACTGAGTGTACTGCTTGGTATTGATTTTATTACAGCAATACGCTTTATTTTGCTGACCAATAATTATTGCTACTATTTAAGGAAAACAGAGATGATTGTATTGACAGGGAGTTAAAGACAAACGGACGTAAAAAAGCAACAAGCAATTTTTAAATCATCTATGAAGTAAATCAATAAAACAATTTCATCAAATATAATGATATTGTAAGTTATGAGACAGTACTGTGCAAAAGCCTACCATAAATTCCGTTGCAGCTTCTTTTATTCAAGGCACTATATACTTCTTAATCATAATGATAATTGGACACATAAGACATAATAATTAAAACTGAAATTATAAAGGTGAAACTATAAAAAAATATGTTAAAATATAAATCTTGAAAACACCAGTAATGATCAAATTGATAATGATGATGCTAAAGAAGATTAATAATGGTTATGAATAAACAATGTCCTATATGATAATAAATATAGTCGAGGGATATCATAATATAAACTTAAAATTACATCTGTACCGACTACTGTTTTGTTGCAATTGTAGACAAACTTCCGCATCCATTATGAACCAGAAAATTTAGACAATGTATGACTGCCATGAGAAAAAAAAATAATTTTAAAAGTTAAATTATTTTACAATATCTGATGACCTGGTAGACCTGAAAGATATGATAATGGTAAATTATGATATGATTTACCAGTCGCACCCCTCACTTCTCTATTGTCAGATTGACAACATTGCCCAGAGCTACGCCAACCAGCGTCTCCATGTTTCAGCTGGCAGTTTTCTGTGATCATATGACTCGTGGAGGCGTGAGGTAGGAACTTGTGAGCACCGGAGGTCGGTCGCACCCTCCTGCCAAGTTGTCAACTCACCATTTGAAGCCCATACGCAGTAGATGTTGATCTGGCCCTGAAACCCGGACTATCAGGTACATCTTCGCTACATCGGCGATGAGAACGAAGCGATGATGACGAAATCGTAGAATTGTGGATATCACACCGTTCTGGACGGTCCTACCATTAGGACATCGTTGAGTGAGATTCCGGTTGACGTCCAACACGACGCGTCGAATATGACTCTCAGCTTTTTTGTCGTGCTCTCAGCGTGATACGGCAGGTAATAAACTGGATCTCTGATTGCTTGCTCGCTATCGACTTCTTGCATGTGTACCATCAGGATATATTCATGAATTAATTCCTTGTAATACGCCTTCAGTTCTGGGTTCATATTGAACCGTTTCTCTAAACCAAAGAACCGCTTCATTACCCTTGTTTTGGACTCTCCCAATCGCTCTAGCATGTGAACCTTCTTATGTAGTGTTACCAAGATTTTTTTCTCTTCGTCCCGAAACGTCGTTTTGCTGAATAATTCTTCGAATGCCGTTTTCTCCACTGAATTTGTTCGGTTTTCGGAATTCAAAACTAAAAATCTACAACTGCAACTGTCGCAATCTAGACCAAATAATGTAACAATATGTATTTGATCAATTCGAGTGAGTCTTGTGGTAGGTAAACAGATAAAATGAGATGTCTTGGGTCTATTCTCGGTCATCAAAACTGCCCTTGAGTTCAGAAATTAGGATCCACAGTCCTAACATTAGGATTATAACCTATGAAAGGTGACGATATGCATACAAACACATTCAGTGAATCTACTGTAGGGTCACCAGTCATTATCAGATTAACTCGGGAAGTTCAAGTTCGTAAAAACTAACTTGAGTTCAGAACTTGAGATATACAATAGTAACCGTAGCCTCTTGGGCTATATAACACTACGAAAACTACGATATTCGAACATTTTCAATGAATAATCTGGAACGTCTACAAAACCTAAGGTCTACAATAGTAACAGTATCCTTATGGGCTATACAAAGTTAAATGAGTTTATTTGGCATGAATATCCCAAGATTATCTCATTATGTCTGTTGGTCTTCCTGGGAATTCATTGAATATGTTTGAATCTATATCGTAACATTGTAAAGCGGATAAAGCTACTGTTACAACTGTAGATCTTAAGTTATGAACTCGAGGACAGTTTGGAGGACCAAGCACATCTTAAAAAAAACATCCTTAATTGTGCAATCACTTCTATGTAGTTAAGCACCAATTTAATCAGAACATAACAAATTGCTTGTATAGTAACGCTTGGAAAATGTAACTGTATGTAATATCGAACTGAACAATCTGTTTGGCTTACATTCAGTTATGTAGTCCTACGTCATAATTTCGGGCAACCCAATGAGGCTGTACCTTGTAGTTTTTCTAAAATAAAGACTGTATTCGATGAAATTTGGACACACAAAATGGGTCACCAAAAATTTTCCTTGAGCCCGATTCTTTTCAAACTTTCTGGAAATAAAGTACTACTAAATGGTTAAGTTTTGACATAATTGGTTTATTGGACCTCTTCTCCCAACCAAATGCCCGCACCTTTGGCTTGACCCCTTCAAATTTTGGGCAATGATAGGACCGACTTGCTTACTTACTTCTAACCACACTTTCTTTAGTTCAAGTTCATTTTCTATCAGTTTTGGAGTTTTAACGAGCTTTGCCTTCATGATTGCCCAAAATTTTTCAATTGGGCGAAGTTCCGGAGTGTTTGGAGGGTTGACGTCTTTTGGTACAAAAACTACATTATTATCTAGCTAGAAATTAGAAGAAAAATTAGTATCTTCCATTTAATTCCAACTACCTTTGCTTATCTTCGACAGATACGCGTATTTCGTCTACAATGTGCAGACTTCTTCAGTGTCTCGTACTAATAACTCGACAGTCGAGTTATTAGTACGAGACACTGAAGAAATCTGCACTATGAACGAAACTTGCGTATCTGTCGAGATACATGAGGTAGTTGAAATTAAATGGAAGATACTAATTCTTCTTCTGATTTCTGATCAGTTATTCCACTAAACAGCTCAAACCCTCTAGGATACATTATTACCTTTGTACCAGTCTAAGACGGGCCGGACATAGTGGCAAGATGCCAAATCCGGCCAAAACAGTGTCGGGCCATCGTGAGATCTCAAGAAGGACAGAAGTCGTTTTTGGAGGCATTCGTCCTTGTAGATTTGTCCGTTGACGGTTCCAGAGGTGATAAAGGGCTGACTCATTTTGCCACATCCGCAGATCGCTTGCCAGACAAGGAATTTTTTGGCGAATTTTGACAGTTTCTTCTTCCGTACACTCTCCGGAACAGCCAACTTAGAGGAAGTGACGTAGTGTTTCTGTCCTGGCATTTGTTTGGTGTCGGCTTTAATGTAGGTCTCATCGTCCATCACAATGCAGAACGGTTTTGTGAGCCACTCCTGTACAGTTTTTCTTGCACGAGTTTTAGCCACCGAGTTCTGTTTATCGCTCCGGTTCGGTGCGTTCTGGACCTTGTACACATGTAATCCAGAACGTTTCATTGTTTTCTGCACAAAACAAACTGAAACTTTCGCCTTTTTCGCAACATCCCTGATCGAAATGTTGGGATAACGCTTAAATTGGTTCAATACCATGCTGGCCTTCTCCGGATTTGATGTGCCACGTTTTTGCCACTGCCATTTTTCCGCTTGGTTGTCTTACGGTCCTTGAACGTTTTGATCACATGAGATACGGTTGAATGTGCGATTCCAAGCTGTTTTCCGATCCATCGATGAGAAGCGTTTGGGTTTTCAAAGTGAGTGCCCAAAATTTGTTGGCGCACTATTTCTTCATTCGAAGCCATCACTGAAATCACTCGACCGATTTTCACAAAACTCATTACACAATTGACACAACACAATGAAATACATTCAATTAAAAATTCAATAATTTTTACCCACACGCTAAAAAGTTACGAACAATTGCGTGTGTCCAAATTTCATCGAATACAGTCTTTACAATTTGCCATGATTGTTTTTGTTGGGAAAAGGAGAAAGAAACTGTGGGTATAATTCTTAAAGAAGATTTTAAAAGAAAATTTCATTGATATTTCATTTCTTACTTACAGGACTTCCGGTAAAATTGCATTTGATGTAGCTTTAAATTCTCGTGAAATTTTTTTTTTTTGCTAGAATTCATGCAAAACTATGAATTTTTATCATTGACATAAATTTCCGCGTGATGGAAAAATACGTGACCAATTTTTATTTAATGTGAATTTGCGAGAAGTTTGAAAATTAAGTCGGTGTGGAGGCTTCTTTTGGGTGCATCTTAAGTGCTTCAAAATTGAACTTTTTTTAAAGTGTGTAGGTTTTAAGAATTTTTTTTGATATAATTATTTTTCCTTGTTTTCTTTTACCGCCATCGGTTTATTTATTAATGAATACAAGCTTAACAATGCATAAAGTCCTAAGAATCCTTGAGGGATTCTCTTCGTCTACTTTCTATGTTAATAGTTTGTCTATTGAACGATTTTCTGAAATGTTTAACATATTGGAACCTTAAATACATTTTATATTACCGTACTGTGTGTTGAAAATACTTTAACTTGTTTCTACATTGCCGTAGGAACGCAAAGAGAAAGTCGACGAAGAGAGTCTTCGAGTGTTAGTTAGGACCTAATGCATTGTTCTGCTTGAATGGTTTAGGGTCAAATATTCTGATTGTAATTTTGTCATAACCGCAAATTACATATGGTTATTCTAATCAATTCGAACAATATTTTCACCAAGAAAATATACTTCCTATTTTATTTGGGTTGTGGAAAAAGTTTACCATCAGTTACACGTACACAGTAAATTGGATACACCAAACCTCGAATGATGAAATCATTGACTCTTGAATTATAATTACCTACGAGTGCACCAGATTATAATATGCAATGAAAGTATTTCCTTTCTGAAGTTTGCAAGTCATCACCATTTCTATTTCTTCTTTGAATCACCCTCCCGCTCCAGACTACAATCTGTCGTCATCGACCGAGATAGGAAACTCGTAAAATTTATCCCAATCTTACTTTATCACCAAAGTTTGCACTGGTTTAATGAGATTAGATTGTTATTTGTTTACTCATTCATTAATAAATAGGAAAACTTTCCCATCGACATCCACCTCTATAAACTCCACTCATGTGGTCGTTGGCAGGGGCTATGTCAAGCTGTGTACTGTCTTCGTGCGGCTCAAACAAGTTGCTCACTTGCCAAATTAGTATCAACAACTGGGATGAACCGGAATGTTTTTCCGTGTTTGGAGGGTTGGTTCGGATCAGCCTGCCCCAAACCTGAGTGGTTAGGAATTGCGTCTCTATATCCGACTGGAACTGTCTGGCCAGGAAATTAATTGCTAATGGATTTCCAATGCTGCCTTCGCGGCGGAAAAGGGAGATGAGAACGACAGCTCAGCTCAGGAACGCTGTCCTTTATTCTGCTTTGGCACCCTCACGTAGTGATCACATTTTTATGGCAGGAATTAAGCTTTATTGAAGGAGATAATTTCGTTTCAGAGGCAAACTGTTGATCGATTGATAGCCGCCAAGGACTGAGGGGTCGTTAAATCGTTTATCGTGCCACGCTTCGTCAGCAGTGGTGAATCGATTCGGGCTGAGGCTACAGCTTTCGCAAAGGAATGAAGATGGATGCGGATGGTGTTTGTTTAGGACAATCTGTGAAGGATCATCATCGTTGTCGTCGGCGTCGTTGTCGGCCTTAGTTCAGCAAGCCAGGATTTTCCACCCTCAGCAAGAGTGGGCTTGAGTAAAGATAAGAAGCTCTTGACGAATAACGATGATTCATTAATTCAAGGTTCAATCGCTCTGCTAAACAAGATAAACGTACAAACTTTAAGGAGTGCTTCGGAAGAAAAAGCAATCTCAAACTGAACCAACAATCCTTGAAATTAGCAAATTATCAAAACCATATCTGATAGCAATTAGGCACCATCGGGCAATCAATCGCTGCCATTCCGTTTTAGACGGAATAATGCTCGTTGATTTAGCACCTTCTTTAGCTTGTTTTCTTTTTGCTTCTTTTACTTTCGCAGTCCACGAAAGCCTCTCCATTCCGTTGGATTATACTTCACCCAATCTCGCTCACTGTACTAATGCTAATCAAATCAAGCTTCCGACCAACAAGCACAGAAGTCGGCAAATACCAAAAGTACACATTCAACGAGGAAATGTAAAAGTCAGTTGACTCACTTTTCCATTATGTTTATTCAGATCGTTTAAACCTGCTTCAATTTCGGTATGAACACGACTGTTGGAGTGGAATTCCTTTCCCCATACGGATACACATTCCGAAGCCGGCAGTGCCGTGTGTACGAGACCGCCGACCGTGAAAGACTTTTGGGGCGGCTGTGGGTTTGATTTGCATAAAGGAAATTTGATTGCGCAGCGGGCGGAGATTACCACTCTCCGTCTCCGCCCTCAATATGGCCGTAACCGACAACAATGAGTGAGTTCACTTTGCCAGCGGCACCCTTATCAGGGCCGCCAATAGGAATGAAATAGCGCCTCAGAATCGGAAGCGCATATTTTAATGGAAATTTTCGGCTACATTTGAAACTTCTTCTCCCGACAAGCGTGACGATTGCGCCCAGAATTATTCAGCCACGCTAGCAGTTGAAATTGGCTGCTGCTATTGGGGTGTGGGATTTCTGGTATTGAGTTTTCATTTTCAGACAGAAGAGAAATCTATTCATGACTAAGAATGGTCTCAGGTTGTTGAATCGAAACCATTCTTGGGCACCGTGCAGTATCAAAATCCGGACATTTCGTTCATACCAAGGTCTATCCAGCAGGCATCAGCACGTTAGTTTATTTGATATAACAGTTGTTTATTTTTAGGTTAGAAATTAATCTTGACATTAACGCAAGCAAGCGGAGAAGGTTGTTTTGATGTTGCTCTTTCGGAAGCATCCGAGAAGAAGTGTTGTTGGATGCTGATTACCCCGGCCACCAAGACAAATTTGTGGAATTCGTAAATCGCTCAAAAGATCTGAATTCATCATCTGAGCTGATCACCAATTCGGTTCGGATTCTTGGTGGTAATAGTCCATCCCCTACGTAGGATTTCCCGTTGGCGGTCATCAACGGCTCGGGTCTCCTCCTTAGCTCAACCTGCAAAGGCGCTGCTACAAAGCAATACCATGCTGGAGGTGCCTGGATTCGATTCCCGGTCAATTTCGGAAATTTTCGTCAAGAATAATTTCACGACTCCCTAGGCATAGGGTATGCTTGGACTTGCCACACAACCTAACTAGAGGTGTGAATGTAGTTCGCCTCCCCGCGGTGCACCTTTGGAAACGTTAGCTCCCCTTAACGGCTAAACGGACTACGGAGAAGCGTCTTACGGCGCATTGGGGTGAATGCCAGTAAAACCCCAATTATGGCGGTACCGTTGTATTCGGGCTGGCGCCTGTGTCGTCTCCCTCAGTACTGCCGGGTGACACCGAGTAGAAAATGGCGAGGTTCCGACCTGTGCACAGGTCGTCTCCGTCCCATTAAAACCCTGGCAGGCCTCCAGTACGTTCCATTCTCCACCCCCGCTCGACCTCGCCAGTCGAGGCAGAGAGTAGGCTCCAGATGACCCTATAAACCTGTCTTACGCTGATCCGGCTCTGAACACGGTTCCCCATGGAGGTGCCGTATCAACCCTCGCATGCCAGCCTCCCTGCTTGCGTGTAGACAACCATGGGATCACAATAATGTCTACCCCACGTGGGCTTGGATAGCGGCTGGAGGGACCCAGCAACATGGAGAAACGAGAAAACCCAGGAGAAAACGGAGTCCGTTCGCTAAAGGCGGCAGTGATGTCCCCACCGCGTAAAACGGTGGGATCTGGCGTGAGCGACACGTTGCGCATGGTGCTACGGCATCGGATGCAGGTGTCACCAAGCTAGGCGTGGCCATGGATGGGCTGAGACTCATCGGGCCATGGATAGGATGCGGGAAACCCTTCCTGGGTGATGGAGGTGTCTGAGCAATTGGACGCGATTATCGACTTCACGTCGACCGTAACAACATTGAAAAGGACTTCAAATTGGGCTTCCTATACGCTGACGCATGACAGTGCAGGCTGCACGTATGAGAGGGAGGAAGACCTGGAGGCCAAGCTCCTGGCCGAGCAAAGCGCCTAAGAGGTTGGCTCTGGCTAGCAGCCACCGAAAATCCCAGGGATATAGCCTCGGGGAAGCAGGCCCAGACGGAAGCATTTACCGTCTCCTAAGCAGCGTATTGCGTTACAGCGTCGGAAGCCCCACGGAGAGGAAGCGAACCTACGTGAAAAAGTGGCGGTGGGGTCAGAGAGTCCATCACTCGCGACCAGCTCGCGACCAGGCTGCGCGAGAATGCGACGCGCAGCTCGCGTGTTGTATCAAGCGCCGAAGGGGCCCGGGCGGCGAGGGCCTAACGACAACAGCCATAACCAGCGCCTGGGAGCAGACGCTAGTGCTAGGGAGGGGGCCGGTGACGACCCCAGACGTGGCGAGGAAGCCACTGGAATAAGGTCTCCGAAAAAGAAATGGTACAAAAAATAAGGATAAGCGACAGGTGGCCCGCAGAAGCGTAACCGCGGAGAGGCCCTCATCGTCACGACCGACACGTCTAAGTACTCGGAGGTCTTGAAAGCGATGCGCAGGCTGGCAGGCTTAGGTGCGGAGGTGCAGGTATGCACGCCGTACCCGCACCGGCGAGATGCTCTTGGAGCTAAAAAAGGCGACAACGCTAAAGGAGGCCCGGCGTAGAGAACCTGGAAAGACAGGCCTAAGGTGAGGGTGTTGGAGGTACATGCCATCGGCTCGCGAGGTGACGATCCAAGTGCCCAAAAGCCTAGATGATGAGATCACCGAGCCTGGCGAGGATCTCCATTGCACTAGAGGAACGGTGCAAGGTCGAGAGATTGCGCCACTGGGCTTTATGGCAGCCGCCAAAGAGCATGCTTTAGAGATGCCTGGAGAATCGGGCGAGATGTCCCTGGGAGTACCGAAGGCCCAGATCGAAGTACCATGTGCGAGAGTGTGGCAGCTCTGGCCACAAGGCGCGGGACTGCAAAAAGGCCCCCAAAGATGCTTGATGTGCGCCGGGAAACCGGACGATAAGCACGTCACTGGGGGAGCAAGTGCCCCACGAAGCGCTAAGGGGTATACCAAAGAAAGCCAACAGTAATGCAGGTAAAGGTAAAAATGAATGGGTGTTCTTCTGCCGAAGCTTGCTGCGCGCCGCACAAGATGGTCGATCGAACGGTTTACCAATATGTTCGATCGAATGACTTGTAGCACCAGGCTAACTGGCCTGAACCCGTTGGTTATGGCGGGAGAGCTTCAACGCCCGGGCGCTCGAGTGGGGGGAAGCCGCCCTGCAACCCTGGGTGCCAAATTCTTCCTGAAGGCCTTTGGCTGGGCTCCAGCACGTAGACCTGGCCAGTGTGGCCGTACTTCTTTATGGTGTCGCTGACACATTGATTTTCAATTTACCTGCCATGAAACCAGCCGGAATCGATCATCTGATATAACATTCGGCGGTCCTGGGCTGATATGGCAATTTAGAGGTGGATGATGCGCTACACCATAGTGACCGCTGGCGGACGGTTCAATATTGCTGGCGTCCACAGTAGGAAACAGCGTGCGAGGGAGGAGGCATTCACTCCATTCACCCGCAGATGACGTAGACTTTTACCGAGGCGCATGAGAGAGAACGAAATGTACGCGGAGAGCCGGAACCTTGCGGCGTACGACTCTGCATCGCGAGCACTCACACGAGCGTGCCGATGCGACCATGCCGAGGAAGTCAAACCGAGGAATGGAAGATCGCCGGTGTGTTGGTGGACGTAGGAGTCGGTTGCCGAGAACATGCACCTCCACGCAAGATGGAGGATGCACCGAAGCGTGGTCTGACGCACTGCAGAGAACGCCG
>JASCZW010011691.1:0-31120 GCA_034211315.2 Aedes japonicus
TAAATTCTCGAGTAATTCATGTTAAGAGGCCTAAAAGCGAATTGTGTTACAATGGACTTTAAATGTCGATTTCTCTTCAGTTTTCCCCCATCACTCTCTTGAAATGAAAGCAGCATTTGGTAGAAGAATGTTAGTTCTACCATATGGGAGTAGCTGGATTCAGTAGGATTCTCGTGATTCGTAGAGAGATTAACGTTTAAAGTCATTGTTTACAAATGGCTTTTAGGCCCTAATCATGAATTACTCGAGAATTAATCAATTGAGTTAGTAAAATAAATGTAGATTTTCTGAATCACACGGCAGTCGATTACTTTAAATAATTTTATTGGTTTAATTTGATTGAAATTTTGAATTGATTTGGAACATCTTTGTGAATTAAAACCAATAGAAACTTTGTTTGGAATACCAACAAAATATTTTGTTGATTCAAAGCACAGCAGGAGGTAAGTCACTCGACCACCTTGTGTTACCACCCTAAAAGCACAATCCGCCACACTTCAAACACACTCGCCACGACATGAAAGATAAATTCATATCTGGCACCACTTACACGAATCGATTGTTTGTTTTTTGTTTCCTCTCGCTTACACAAATGTAATTCAGACGATGCATATGTGAGCATGTATTAAACGTCTAAACCGTGCATGGTTGCCAATAAGCATAAATTTTCGATTGTAGTTTGTGAAAACACAAAAACACCTTCTGCCAGAAACACATTCGCACGATCAACACAAACACAACGTGGCAGAGTTACTCACCCCCTGGACCTATGCCATTGACTAGTTCGATCCAATGAACAAAAGTTATTTCATGCATTCAAATAATGCCGAATTTAGTATTTATGTTCTTTCATCACCCACACATTAACTTTATCGAAGCTGGAACCGCACGAAGGCCGGCCCATTAACTACTGAACTTTACTGGCTTATATTTATGGTTGTTCAAATGAAATGACATTCTATTCGATGTTTTTTTTTCCACAGTACCATCATATGATATATATATATATGCATCTATATATTTGGATAGCAAATATATATAAAAATACCCATATTTCATAATATTTATGTATATCTATATTTATAAAGTATAGTATCATACTAAAAACCAGGGGGTAAGTCACTCGAGCACCTTGTGTTACCACCCTAAAAAACACAATCCGCCACACTTCAAACACACTCGCCACCTCATGAAAGATAAATTCAAATCTGGCACCACTTACACGAATCGATTGTTTGTTTTTGTTTCCCTCTCGCTTACACAAATGTAATTCAGACGATGCAAATGTGAGCATGTATTAAACGTCTGAACCGTGCATGGTTGCCAATAAGCATAAATTTTCGATTGTAGTTTGTGAAAACACAAAAACACCTTCTGCCACCCCAGAAACACATTCGTACACGATCAACACAAACACAACGTGGCAGAGTTACTCACCCCCTGACTAAAAACTAAATAAATACAGATTAGGGTGTTTTTTTAATGATTGTACAGCTTTGGTCCGAAGGGTCTCATATTGTTACGAAACTTTGTCCACACGTACATGAACAAAAAATATCAGGGTTGACAGTTTTTCTAGAAAACGTCAATTAAAGTTTTCCAATTTCCACGAACTTCACTAAATAATATTCCGTTCGATTATTTCGCAAGGAAGATTGACATTTCACCCACACTGGAGCAGACGTCAAAATTACTTTTGGTCAGAATGGAAAAAAATAGTTCTGCTCTACAAGCCGGAAAAAACATTTTGTGAATTATGTAAAATTTTGAAAATCTTCTCTTGTTCATTAATTTATAAGCTTTTTTTCGAGTCATGCTCGAAAAACAATGGGTCCGTCACTCGTTTTCATACCAAAATAAAAACAAACATCCATGTTTGTTATGAGAAATCGCAAAGTTCCTTCTAGTTGTATAAATTTTTTTTTTTTTTGAAACAGTGGTTCTTGTCAGGCTTAAAGTGAAATAAAAAAATATGTTCTAACGATAATCATAATCAAAAAATTAAATTCTTTATGTAAATTTAATTATTTGAAAAATAAGGCTTTTGCCTAAAATTAATCAGAAATAATGCCTGAATAAGTGTGATACTCGAAATTGGGAAACAATCAATACCTCAAATATCAGCGCTAATTGACTCAACATTATTCAGTAATAACATGTTCCTCCAATCAATTTGTATACTTGTGTAATGTACAAGAGTTAATCAATGCCTTCATGCAAAAATTCAAGCTTAACAATTGCGTTTGGCTGGCTTTTGAATCGAAACTCCCTTAAATTTCATGAATTTCTGACGACCTTTCATAATTATTTTTGCTTTTGCCCTTTCTTACCACTACATCAGGCACTACATATACATTGCAGCGAATATAATACCTTGTACTTTATATACGTTGGAAACATACATCACACTGACGTTTCTCTTTGTCAATCTTGACAATTCAAGATCTGTTCAAAAATTACGATACATGAAATGAAAGGGACCGAGGGTCGATCACAACTTACGTTTGCGATTTCTGAAAAACACACGAGTATGTCATCGTTTATCGTTGGCCAAACCAAGGTTGAATTTAATACTTTAATACTAATTTAATACTTCAGGTGGTCTCAATACTGTATATGAGAATTTCAGCTATGTTAAACGCAGACTAAAGCTTGTAGTACACTGTTTGTCCAAATATTAGCCAAATATTTGTCATAGGCAGATAGGCATCTGACAAACATCTATGATATCTGTCAGCTGTCTAGCTGCCTACACGCTAAGACAAGAAAACCAAAAATTCGGCATAAAATACCGAAAATCGTACAAAAAGTGCACATACTGAAATTATCGGTAAACATGGATTACCGAAATTTCGGTATTGCCAGGAAAACCGGGAAAAACATTAATATTTACTTATTTTTGTACGGTAATTTTTACCGAAAATGCTAGCAACTCAATGAGAGCACTTTTAACCAAATTTAGGTAAAATATAGCGATAAAATCTGTAAATCCACTTTACTGAAGAACTAAGTAAAATCAAACGTTTTGTTTTGGTAAATTATACCGATACTTTAGGTTTTGCTACCAAAACCTAATTTTCGGTAAAATTGAAACCGTATTTTCGGTAATCTGATCTTAGCGTGTATGCCAAATATTTGGCTATTGGACAAACAGTGTACTACAAGCAGGGATGCCATATTCACAGACATGTCTGTAAATTTGCAGACTTTTCATTTTTGTTGCAGACTTTTTTAACGATGCAGACATTTAGCAGACATTTTATTTGTGTTGCAGACTTTTACAGACATTTGAATTATTTTATAAATTTCAAAAAGCTGCTTTTTGCGTGACATAATTAATGGACGTTCCCTTAATATAACCCGCATAAACATGAACAATTTGCGGTATAGTCAAAACTATATTTCGGATGGAAGATATACATATAACCAACATTTCATGTTATTGTTTTCAAATAGTTCAATCTCGTTTTTACCATATAACCTCTGCATGAACAAATATTGTTAAAATTTTTTATTGTCTGCACTCGGTCTGGATTACATTCCAAAATTTTGGCATAGAGTACAGCAAACATTTTGTTCGTGAAAATTGCCATTTTTTATGGCAACTTAACCGCCTATTCAACGTTTTGTTATTTGGTCTTTTACCATCTGACATATTATTAAAACGATATAGGAGATAGAGATTTTATTTTCTCGTTTGAATACTATTACTTTTGTGATCTTAACATTTGCTCTAAACCTCGGTCGATTGCCACTCGGGGACAGAACAACAGTGAAAGTTATAAGCTATTGAAATAAATCTTCAAACTCTGATTTGTTTTCCAAAGTACTACTAAACGCGACATTTCAGTACATTTGCATTATTGATTAATGAATATACCCATGAACAAGTCCTAGATTCCGAGATATATAGAAAAAAACGACCCAGAATTTAGGGCAAATCCTGGGAAGTTAAAAAAAAGACTTCCCAAAGCTTCGGGAAGATAATATCTAGAAGCTCAAGAAGAGGCTTCTCCGATGGTCAGGTAAAAACTACTCAGAAATATTAGGAGCAAGCAGTTCAAGTAAGAAGAACCATCAAAAATTTAGGACACAACATTACCAAAGTTCAAGACCTTACTTACCAGTATTTCAGGACAGTACTTCCCCAAGAATCAGGAGAGGACTTATCAGAGCATCAGGAAAAAGTATAGGGAGAGGACTTCTTTGAAATTTAGAACTTTTCAGTGGTTTTGGAGTTCTTCCCAAAAATTCAAGATTGAACTTCCCAGAAGTTCAGAAAAAAACTTCCCCAAATTTAAGACGGGAACTTACCAGGAAGGGCACTGGCTATAATTTTTTTTTTAAATCAGAAAAAAAAATGTCCAGGACAATGCATCAAAGAAGTTGAGGAGAGAACTTCTCTGAGGTTCAGGAAATAACTTCCCAGAAGTTCCGGAAGAAAATTCTCAAAAGGTTAGTTGGAATGTCCCAGAAGGGGTAGTTATCTTTTTCAAAGCTCAGAGGAGAACATTTCAAAATTTCAGAATAAGGATTTCTCATAATTATTTAGAAAGAACAGAATGTAACTTTCTAGGAGCATTGGAGGTACTTCTTTCTAATTTGAGCAGGATTTTTCCAATAGTTCCGGAACAACAAAGTTCAGAAGAGGACTTCTCAGAAGTCCAGGAAAAAACTTCAAGAACAAATTTATGGGAATTTTCTTAATAGTTTTAAAAAAACTTTACTCGCAGTTCAGGATGAGACCAATCAAAAGTTTGGAAAGAATAACCGTAGGAAAAAACCACCCCGAATTTCAGGAAGAAAATTACCAGAGAGGGCTCTACCTGGAGGATCAAGAAGGACTTTTCCAAAAAAATCAGTAAATAACTCCTAAGAAGTTCACAAGAAGACTTTTCAGAAGTTCTCAAGGAACCAAAAGTTTAACTGGAACTACCCAGATATGCTAGAGAGCTTCTTTAAAGTTCCGAATCGCACATTCCAGAATTTCAGAATGAGAACTGCTCGAAGTTCACAAAATCTCAGAAGTTATGGTAGATTCTTTTGACAAAATCAGGAAGAAACTTTCCAGAAGTATAGGGGGATCTTTCTAGTAGTTGAAGCAGGAATTTCTCAGAAATTCAGGAACAAACTTCCGCGAAGCTCAGGACAATACTCTCTGAAGTTCAGATATTCTCTTCTGCAGTTCAGAAAAGAACTTCTCAGAAGTTCAGGGAGAAACTTTTAGCAACTTAAGAAGATTTTCCAAGAAATTCTGAACAGTACTTTCTCAAAGTTTTGCAGAAACTTTCCTCGTAGTTCAGGATAGGACTTATCAGAAGTGCAGAAAGTAACTATGTTCAGGAAAAAAAAAATACCAAATGTTTCTGGAATTAAAAGGTTGGGTTCTTAGATGTGAATTTCGAAGAAAATAAGGACTGAATGCCAGGAAGTTCATGAGGAATTTTGCCTGAAGTTCAGGAAGAAACTTCCTAGAATAAAGCAAAGAGCCTTGCAGAATATCAGGAGAGAGTTTCTCTGAAAATTAAGAGATTATCACTGACTAACCCAAGAAGCAGTCTTTTCCAAAATCAGGCATATGAACATAATGATATTGATAATCTAGTGAGGATGACACCATATTAAAATATGGTACATACCATCAATGGTTATTGTTAAATAAAAAAAAAGTCGGTTGAATTTATCAAATGAAAACTAAATTTTGATTTCAAATTACAAAACTGGAAAGAGCGTTACAGGGGAAAAAAACTATAGAAAATTGTGTCATCTATGCAAATGCTTAAAGCTTCAGTGTCACCTTAGTAGTATGAAACAATAGTGTAAGGTTGCATACAAACCAAAAAATAGATGCAGACATGTTTACATAATCACACAAATAGCGATAATGACATAACTCGCTCGCTTATTACGTTTTTTCGTTGAAAGCAGTCTAACACCCCGTTCGCACTACAACCTATATTAAGTGATATAGAGTATCTTGATATCAGCAACTATACATCTAGTTTTCACTGGAAATAATGTACATGTCATTTGATATCAAGATACTCTATATCACGTAATATAGCTTGTAGTGCGAACGGGGTGTAATTTTCTAAAAAAAAATTACAGACTTTTATAGACATTCCCAGACATTTCAAATTTTTATCACAGACATTTGAAAAAAATATCTGGCATCCCTGACTACAAGCTTCGCTCCACTGCTATTATGGTTTCAGTTGAAAATCGAATTTATCGACTAGCGACAATCGATTTCACTCTCGTTCTGTACGTTATACCTAATGTCGGAAGTAGTGCGCTGTACAGCGCATCTGATGCGCCATACAGCGCACTACTTCCGACATTAGGTATAACATACAGAACGAGAGTAAAATCGATTGTCGCTAGTCGATAAATTCGGTTTTCAACTGAAACCATAATAAATCTCCTTTGATACCCCGCTGCTCCACCCGTCTACCCCACAAACTGAAGAAAATAGAGCACCTGAAGTATTAAATTCACCTTGGGCCAAACAAGCAAATTTGCTAGAACAGACATATCGTCATTGTTGGTCAATAATCTGATGACTCAATCGTGTATTAACAAAAGTGTACGAATCCGATGAAACAGATTTTATACCGAATATTCCGTTCGTTGTTCACATTTTAAAAAGCAAACTTAACTATTACATCTCATTGAGGCAAAAAGAAAACAAAAAGTTTTATGAGCCGCTAAATGGCTTGCAACGGTTGCACTAAAACGTTTGGACTGTTCTCTAGAGAAGTAAAAATGTTGATTCGTTTTTATTTTTGTATTCTTAAACTTATTTTGCTTTCCAGTATGGATGCCCGTCTTGCAAATATTCGTTCTGTTCCAAGTGCTTGAAATTTCGCATAAAAATCGATGGCAAAAATAAAGATGTTTGTCTGCGCTGCTATGAGTTTTCGAAATCTGGAACTGACCCAAACTCTAAAAAATGCACAAAAAAGCTAACAAGGTTTGTAGTTTCACTGGGAGGAAATATTTACTCTCGTTCCCGTTTATGTTCAAACTGCATTTATTTCGGATATTTAAAACGAAAATGAAAATATGAATGTTAGTTTCGTCAATATGTAGGGCAGAACTGATTTAAAAGCTTTGAAATAGAAATATTCTTATATGTAGGGAAAATGTTTACATTTCTCGGCAACCGATTTTTAAACTTCTAATTCAATATATTCTTCCACCAAAGTACTCCAATGAACAACATAATATGTCTATAATAGAACTTTTTTTTTGTTTACAAGTGGTTCAAACGGAACGATAGCCGAATAAAAAAGGGACTGCCGACAACAGCTACATTCACCAGAGAATGCTTTATACATCTGTCGATTTTAATATATAGTTTTCAAATTATCCAACTGTACACACAATGTCCGTGATAGAAGTGCTTCTTTGCACAGATGCACAAAAGTAAGAAAAACGCCCATAGATTAGGGGACGGCTGTAGCCTCCGAGACCCTATCCCATCAACGGGGCAGACGTTAACTAACAACGCGCATTTTTCGCTTCACGAAGCATCATACTGCATATGAGCAATTAGCATTAATGGTTACTGTTTACCCCGTGCTTGGTATAGGGTCACGGAAAGCTGAAGCCGTTGCCTACCCTAGTCAATAAAATTACAAACGGATGAATGGTAGATTGGTATAAAGTAGTGTACTTTGACCCTTTGTACTCCGCTGTCTCCGCTACGGCGACATTCAAAATGTGAAAGTTCGGATACTGGAGTGCAAAGGGTTAATAAATGGTCGATAAAATCAGATCCCATGGATTTCAGCCCTTCCTAATTACAAAAGCCGTATACTCTTAATTTTATGCCATTTATTTGCAGCGAAACTCCTATCCTGGATGTAGAATCTCCCCCAACAACAGTGAACATAATCAGACCAACAGCATTGAAAGAACAAGTACCCCCAACAGACGACGATTCTTTGATTCGAGAACGTCTGGCTGCGTTGAAGCAGAAAGATGACGAAAATCCACAGGTACCAGAAACATCAACTTCAGCTGGAACAACTCTTACCGATATAGAA
Organism: Aedes japonicus; assembly: GCA_034211315.2. Classification (NCBI taxonomy): domain Eukaryota; kingdom Metazoa; phylum Arthropoda; class Insecta; order Diptera; family Culicidae; genus Aedes; species Aedes japonicus. The sequence continues at coordinate 8,052 of JASCZW010011691.1, forward strand.
AAAAGACTGGCAGTACTAAAAGGTGTGGAGTACAAGGACTATGCAGAGGCCAACAAAAGATTTCTGCAGCAAAGAGATAACCGTAGCGAAGAAGACCAGATACGTAATTTGATGGCACAATTTGCACAGGAACAAGACATTCATGAATCTATGAGCAATTATCGATTGGCTGCAGTCGATGATATAGAAAAACGGTTAGCTGCTTTGAAGGATGTTCCTGAAGGTGTTTCAACCAAAGAAAATCCAAAAACGGAAGGTAACGAACCGCTACCGGATTCTGAGGAGGAAAACGAAGACGAAGCTGCCAAGAAATTAACTGTCCAATTCATGGAAGAAGCAGCTATTGATTGCAAGAAAACCTCAGAGGACGATGACGATGAATTGAATATGAATATGACTACTCCGTTGAATCCATTGGAAATGGAAGAACTACCATGGTGTACTATTTGCAATGAGAATGCCACCATTAGATGCATAAGCTGTGGAGGTGACTTGTTCTGTCGTCCTTGTTTCAAAGAATGTCACGACGACGATGAGGATTACAGAGTGCACGAAACCAAACCGTACAAAGCCACCAGGAGAGAGGAAAGCTAATATTAAAAAACCCGGTTCGTGATTCCCTTTAAAACAAATCATCGAGAATTTCGGATGCGTTATGATATATATTACCAAAACTAACTAATGTATACATATAGTTAATCTATTTTAGGGTGATACAGGAAATTAATATTGAAATTTTTATGTTATGCATGTATCTGCATTAGATTGAACTTACATAAAATAAACCAATTGAAAAAAAGTAATATTGTACTTATACAAAACCTTCACAAAACATCTTACTCCTCTGCGGTTTTATTTTTGTTCTTCTTCTTTTTCTTCTTCTTCGGTTCGGATTCACCTTCTGGCTCAGGCTCCGCTATCATGGCATTCCCATTGGCTGTTTCGTTTAGTGTTTCGTCACCATTAGCATCACCTTCGTCTTCACGTTTGCGTTTCTTATCCTTCTTCTTTTTCTTTTTCTTAGCACTCTGCTGACTGGCACTAACCTGGGCCGCAGCTTCGATTGCTTCTTTCATGACTTCTGCGTTCTTGCGAGGAGCTTCACCAGATTCGTAGAATTTAAGTCGATCTTCCACTTGCTGCTTCAATGCGTCACCAAAAACACTGTTGGGGTTCTCCGTGAAGCAATCGATACGGGAAGCGATCGAGCACTTGTTAGCCAGGAACCGCGAGATACGACCCTTGTTCTTAGCATTCGCCCTTCCGATGAACGATGAGTTGAACAGCAAGCCATATTTTGGAGTGTTGCTCTTAGTTTTCAATGCCCTGAATAATGCTTTTTCGGCCCCTAAAATTTGAACTGTCGATGCGGGATATTTCGCTAAATTTGTGAGACTTCCTGCCTTGGAGATTAGTCTGGCTCCAACTTGATCTCCAATCAAAGATTGCAAGTTCGGTGCGACATTAGTCATTTTCGAGTGCAGATATCCTGACAACTGTTGCCGATATTCCGACAGATTCACTACTCGCTTGGCAAACATTTCAATGTTAAGTAAATCAATTACAGATATGTCCATTCCCATTGACATTTTGGAAGCGTCTATTATAGCTTGAGCCTTCTCTGAATCCATCACGATTTCCTCCAAGCCTTCCAAACTATCCTGTGAAAGTGATTTACGGTCTTTGACGAAATGGGCTACTTTAGCAAACAAATAATTGTCAGATACTATTTTCACCAGCTCTGGGAAGTGGTAGGAATACCATTCTCTTATCCGCATTGAAAATGTGTTAATATCTTTGTCCAACTGATCTAACAGGGCAATAGATTGTATGATCATGTTATCCGATCGATGAACGTTGAACTTGACCTTGCAACGGGAGTAGCTGTGACCAAGGCCCAGCTGAGCGACTCCAGCGCTCTTATCAGAAAATCCTTTCACCAGCTTGGGAAAATGATGACGAACTCCACGTAAGATCTCAGGAACTGCTCCGATATGCGAACACTGGATCTTCAATGCCTCCGATATAGCCGCGCCCAATTTAGGATCCGCTACACCAAGTGTGTACTTGTTAGTCTTGGATGCTTTCGGAAGGACACTGTCTAAGAAAACAGATAAGTCATCGGGAACAATTCCCTCCGAGATAGCATTGACATTTTCCAATGCAGCAACCGCGGTCTTGAATGGGGAAAATCCAACTAATTTAACAAGAGAGTTAAAACGGGACAAATCAGTAACTGATTGTTCCACCTGCGGCAAGAGCATCGCAATTTCCTCGAACTCCTTAACGTTGAACACGGCATAGCCGGCAGCGTGTTCGTAGAGTATATACAAAGCCTAAAATTGTAAATAATGTTTGAGGTTATGAATAATTGTTAAGTTTTAATATTATAATAAACGCTTTGTTTCATAAAAATAAAACACTGGAGGCGTCTAATATTTATTCTATATCTTCATTAATTTAAATAGATATATTTACCATTATTGCAGCAATCGTTGACGAACTATAATGAATGTCCCAAAACAACCCCTTCTCAAGCAATACCGTGTGAACAACTTTACATTAAATATTTTAAAGTTTTTTTCATTAGTGCATACTTAATCACTTCGTCTTGACTCAATTGGAAATGATAATTCCAATGTGTTACGATGTATATCCGAAAAACCACGGTTAACAACACATTTTAAGGAAAACACGACCGTCCCTTGACAGCTATGTTTTGAAGTTAGAGCGTGAGGCATAGCACCGGAAGCCTAGTGAAAAAAGTATACTATATGGTTTTTCAAAACAACCCATTAATGAGTATCATGTTACCCGTTCATGCACTGTAACCCGCGAGTACCCATTAGAGGGTAAAATATCACCCATTTTGAACTTAGGCGGGTTATCTCCTCTAATGGGTCAAACCATTTTACCAATTAAAGCCTAGTATGCAGCTGACAAGTAAAGACCTGAAGTAATTTTTGCCATTTCTACCGAAGTAATTTTGACAACTGCTTAAGTATGGGTAGAATGTCAGTTTTCCTTGCAAAATAATCGAACGGAATATTATTCCGCAAGGAAACGTGACAGCCCCATTTAGATTACATGGCCAGGCGTTACTAACGTTACGAAGTTTTACTTCCTTTTCAACTGCATACAAGGTAAGTAATTCCGACAGTAAAAGCATTTCTTGACCATTACTTGTCCTATCCTAATGCACATTGCTTGAGAGCTGCATACTAGCCTTAATGGATAGAGATTCTGTACGTCAGGCGGGTATTGTTAACCCATTTTTCAAAATGTTTCTTCTTTGGAAAATGGATATGACCCAAGTAACCACAAGCATTATATTATTGCACTTATCCAACCCAAAATCAACATCGGTAATGCGGAATCGCATCAATTCAACAGTTGTCAAGTAATGATGCGTTAGATTAGCTTAAGAATGTAGTGATGCATTACCAATGCAGTAAAGCTACTTTAGCAATGTCTTATGGCATTACAAAAAATAATGCATTAGTTCGATCTTAGTGGGGCCCTTTTCCGTTTTAGGCTAGTATGCAGCTGACAAGTAAAGACTTGAAGTAATTTTTGCTATTTCTACCGAAGTAATTTTGACAATTGCTCCTGTATGGGTAATCTGTCAGTTTTCCAAGCGGAATAATCGAACGGAATATTATTCCGCAAGGGAAAGTGACAGCACCATATAGATTACACGAGCAGGCGTTACTAACGTTACGAAGTTTGCCTTCCTTTTCAGCTGCATACAAGGTAAGTAATTCCGACAGTAAAAGCATTTCTTGACCATTTCTTCTCCTATCTTAATGCACTTTACTTTTCAGCTGCATACTAGCCTTAATCCAACTTCAATGATGCACTAGACGTAATATATATATATATATATATATATATATATGCATGCTATAACAGCCTCTTGGTTACTTGGGGAAATACCCATTCTTCAAAACGTTTGTTATTTAGGATGTGAGTATGAAACACCCATTTTCCAAAATGTTTGTTTTTCGTAGTGATATTGAATAATGACCATTAGGTCTCAGGCTTTTTACCTCTCAGGTATGTCAAGTTTCGTTCGGGGGGTTTCACATCGGCAAATATTCCCGTGACGTTCAAGTGGTCCATTGAAGCGGTCACCACATCGTTCTCATCCAGAGAAATTCCTTCAACGGTCAAACATTTCTTGAAGACTTCCGTGGAATACAGGGGGTGAGTAACTCTGCCACGTTGTGTTTGTGTTGATCGTGTACGAATGTGTTTCTGGGGTGGCAGAAGGTGTTTTTGTGTTTTCACAAACTAGAATCGAAAATTTATGCTTATTGACAACCATGCACGGTTTAGACGTTTAATACGTGCGCACCATGCTCACATATGCATCGTCTGAATTACATTTGTGTAAGCGAAAGGGAAACAAAAACAAACAATCGATTCGTGAAAGTGGTGCCAGATATGAATTTATCTTTCATGTGGTGGCGAGTGTGTTTGAAGTGTGGCGGATTGTGTTTTTTAGGGTGGTAACACAAGGTGGTCAAGTGACCTGGTGGAATATATTTGATAATATTGAAATAATTTTGACGTCAACTTGATGCAAGCTTGGATTTTACGCTCCGGAAGTGACACATACTCGGAAGTACGATTTTACTGATAAAATTGAAGCATTTTATATTATTATATTGAATTATTTACGTACCCCTTAGTTTACGAAGTTTTCGCTATCCAATAGGGTATTATAGGGGTAAGTGGGTTATAACATTGTTCGAAAGTAAATTTAATAATATATCGGCAGTTAATTTGTTTTTTAATTCTGGCAAGTGTAACTATTGAAAAAACAATTTCAAAATATTATGAAAAAAAAAATTGAATGCAAGACAACACCATCCTATCTCACCATGAAACATGCTACAAAAAATAGACTACCTAAACCGACCATTGATTTCTAGCATACATAAGTTGACATTTATGTCATAATGGGACCGGTTTTTAAGTGCTGGGAGCCCCCGTTACTAAAAATAAATGTCACTTTGTTAAACTGCATGTCGGTTTGTGAAAATAAAAATGATTATTTTTTTCTTGTTTAAAAATCGAGAAAAAAAAAGAGATTCAAAAAAAAAATTTTTGTGCTAGGAAGAACACCCAGATGGAAAAAAGCATGTCTGTTTTTAAATGAAAACCACCTTTTTAATCCTCAATTCTTCCATATTTTTTCCGTTTTCGTGGACTGGATTCCGCGAAGTTTTTTATTTTCCAAACAGCGCACTATACAAAGCGAGCGAGATAAAGGCTAAGATATTGTTTACCCATTAACACGGAGAAAAAAGTATGCTTCAGTCAATAATATTTTATCTGAAATCAACTATACACAGCAAAAAGAGTTGTTGAATATTACACAGAATCAGATGCACATAGGTCATTCCATCGCTTGTGTAATGTTAGGTTGTCTCGATGTACACAATAAAATGATGCACTGCTTATCGATGTAATTTGGTCGATGTAAACGAGGCTACGTAACTCATCGAGACAACGTGAATCATCACGACATACTTCATAGTCGCGACGTAAAGGGAGTAATGTAAAACATAAAGTGTAAATAGAATTTTCGGATATTACCTAATAAAAAAAAGGTTTACAGCAAAAATTAAAACCCAAGGATGGTTTTATTTTTAAAAATTAAATGGGAAATATAAAAAACAACTCACGAAAAAAACTCCGTTACGAGAGCAAGAAGACATGAATATACATTTATAAAAATGGCAAATTTCACATAAACGAAAATTATGAATAAAACGTTTCAGTCTAACCGTCTTGCCTCAATTAAACCACTAAAGTCAGACTCACTAGTACAATGCAACAGTATTTCCTTTACTTCCTCCATTGCTCGAATTATCACCATTTTTCCGTCTGGTCCATATTTCGCATCGTCGGACATGTTGTAGTCTTCTGTCTTGAGACTTGCATCCGAATCATTCTCAGCCGGACTTTTTTCTCGTTTCACCAGCACCTGAGTCAAATCAACACCGCCTTGTACCGATTGAATCTGCAGTGTCGGTAAGATTGCATATACTTCCGATCATAACATCGGTTCTTCGGTAGAGGGCACTAGTTCAGGTGACATAGGCGATTCACCACTTGACGAAATGTTGCTATCTAGAGTTCTAGTTCAAACCTGAAAGAAAAATAGTTCATGAATAATATCGCCAGGTAAACCTCCTATATAAGTACCTATTGTACCTCTGGTACGGCGGCATCGTCAGTATACTCGCCACATTGTAGTCCTTGATGCTTTCCTTCTCCTTGGAAAAGTACCCCACCAAATGGAATCCTCTCGAGTCGAACTCCGTCATCACGTAGAACAGACACGGATCCGTGTCGCAGAACAACTTCGCCAGCAAGCACAGATTTTGCGCGTAGCTTTTATTTTTCCTGCCGTCGATCTCAGGACATGGAACACATTTCCTGGGGATACGGTGCAAAGTACCACGGTTTAATCCTATGCTGACCCAGTTCAATCAACTGGACGTTCTTCATGCGCGTCACGACGTCGTCATGGTAAATTTCCATACTACCGTATTGCCGCGGGGTTGGCGTTGTTGGAGCTTCCTGTGAGTCTTCTTCATTCTCTATTGAGGTGGCTTTTCGTTTTCGGTTGATCTTTTTCTGCAGCGCAGCCACCAGGACAGCTCCTCCGTTTAGTATATATACTCTTTTTAAACCCATTCATCGAGACGTTTGTTGACTATTTATTGACAAAATAGAACATAAACATTATCGATCAAATCCACTCACTGCAAACCCTGATACTCACAAGCGCACGTAGTACCACAATTTTGCCGACGCTTCCTTGATACTGATAATTTCCGCCAGTGGCCAATCATTGGTACCGGTCATTCGCACTGGCAAGCGACATCCTTCCGTAAGCGAAGCCTGAAAGCAAAACAGGATCAAAACAAATTGCATCGAAAACCGCAAGGAAGAATTGCGAGTTGTGGCCGATTGGAGCGCGGCATCGATCGCCAATTACTTGAAACACGAGCTACCACTTACCGTCGAGTCACAGATCGTTTCGCTTCGTCCACTTCCATTTGGAGCAGAAATATTTTTGTTTTCGGATGCAACGGCATCATGACCGTGGCGGTTGATTTTGTTTTGACATAAAAAAAAGAGTTTCCGGAGATGAAAAAAAAAACAATAACAAGTCTGTCAGTGTTGCAAGATTTAATTATACATAACAACTAAATGCGATAAAGCATCAAAATCGTGTAACATTTAACATTTTTTTCGGAATTCTTTATGTGCATTGGTTTTCGTGTAATATTTATGTTTTTAATATGTGATTATTACATTCATACAACTAATAATTTTTTTCTGATGTTATTTGAAAACCGATGTAATATTCCACTAAATGGATGTTATTGTGCATCGTATTTCCTTGATTACATCAGTTTTTGATACGTTAGAATCAATTACGTTGTTGTATATTACATTTTTTTTTTGCTGTGTACACAGCAAAAAGAGTTGCTGAATATTACACAGAATCAGATGCACATAGGTCCAAGGTTGCGGCTTATCATTTTTGACTTATCCATATTCATTTGCCGATAGCTCTTCTCAGAAGCTCAATTTCAAAATATAATGTATGATGAACTTATGGTGCTTGAGTAGACCTACAACTTGGTCTAACAATACATAGCTCTATCTCTTATATCTGAGGAATAAGAGCGTATATTCGCAGTGATCTTCGCGATGATATTCACGGTGAAGATCACGCGATTATCATCGTGAAGATCACTGTGAATATACGCTCTCATGTCGAATATATAGGAGTTAGAGCAATGTACTGTTAGACAAAGTTGTAGGTCTACTCATGCACTACAAGTTCATCATACATCATATTACCAAATCGACCCTCTGAAAGGAGATATTGACAAATGAATATGCCTGAGTCAAAAATGATAAGCCGCAACCCTGCATAGGTCATTCCATCAGTAGTGTAATATTAGGTGTCGAGACAACACAATAAAATGATGCAATGCTTATCGATGTAATTTCGTCGATGTAAACGAGGCAACGTATCTCATCGAGACAACGTGAATCATCGCGACGTACTTCATAGTCGTGACGTTACGGGAGCAATGTAAAACTTATAGTGTAATTTTAGTTTTCAGATATTATTGAATGAAATAAAGGTTTACAGCGGAAATTAAGAATGGTTTTATTATTAAAAATTGAAAAGAAAAGAAGAAAAATTAAGAAAAAAGATATAAGCGAAATCCTTGTAGTTCCCCGGTTGTTTAATTTTAATGGTTAAATAAAACCGAAATACTAACCAATGTAATGCGCAGATACCTGACTGCAGAAAGAACATAAATCGGATTTTTCCAAGTAACGGATTTCTTTACGGATCGGCGACGATATTCAACCGTTCGGGTTCCTTGTTGTCGCTGTGGAAGCAGGATCTGCCGGAGAGATGCGGATAGGACCATCTGATTTGATCCAGTATTGTCCAAGGGGATATTAACAGCAGAGTTGGCACCCAGATATGGTTTGGTTGAAAGAGTAATAATATCAAGCACCAGCAGCGATCGTTTGGGTCAAGACTGACAAGCTCCGTTGGAAGTTGGGAGAAACTGATTTCACAAATTGCTGATCCTCAGCGTTTGGTTTAGTTGTTTTAGGAGCAGTGGCCATGGAATACAATTGACTGTTTTGCTCGAGGATCATTCTACGCAATTTTTTGCGGACCAATGCATTCTTCATAATCAATTGGGTGTGTATTTGAAGTTCGAGTCAAGTTGGGAATACGCGGCGGCTGCGAAGCTTGATGTTGCCATTGCTGTTGTTCAAATCCATCTGAATCTTGCACCAACGATTCCATTCTCTTGTCTGTTAGCGTTTTTTGTCTGTCGACTCGTCCTTGAGATTGACCCTTGCCAATGTTGTTGCATGCACCGTTATCCTTGTCATCCAGCACGAGATTTGTACCGACGGGTGGGTTGGCTCCTCCATATGGAAAATGGAGTGACCTTGGACAAAATGATAGCCGGCAGCCGGCAGCTCGCAGCTCAAGATGGCTGGGTCAAGTTCTTCCAGCGGAGGATCATCTGCAATAATCAAAAATCGCGAACTATCGCGGAATTACGAAATATATTGTTTAAGCAGGTACTTAACATTTTCACCATTTTACCTACCAATAATAAATCTAACACCTTTTGAAACGCAAAACACACCCGATACAGTTTGGAATATACCCGATCGAGTTTGGAACTGAATCAAAAACGAATACGCAAAAAAAAGAACAAATTTGACAGTGTTGCGAGATTTAATTTAATTTAAAACGAAATGCGATAAAGCATCAAAATCGTGTAATATTTAGCATTTTTTGCGGAGTTCTTTATGTGCATTGGTTTTCGTGTAATACTTATGTTTTAAATATGTGATTATTACATTCATGCAACTTATAATTTTCTTATGATGTAATTTGAAGACCGATGTAATATTCCACTAAGTCAGTGGTGCTCATCCTGTGGCCCGCGGGCCGCATGCGGCCCGCCGAGGCGGCAAATGCGGCCCGCGATAGCATTTGAGAAATATGAGAACTTCATTGAATATGTAGCTATTTGCTGCTCGATTTGAGTTACATTTCTTACTGTGCAATAATTGTAATCCTCATAGTTTTATGTGAACAATTTTTACCGTGCTTGTTACACAGATGATGAATGACCAAAAAGGCGGGATAGAAAGAAAGAGAGAATGCAGTCATATTTTTGCTCCCACAACCACAGGTTCATTCACTTTCACCATTCAGTGTCTGTTGTCAATTGGTTCCGTTCTGTAGTCGCGTGCGTAGTTCTGAGAAGTTTCGAGCAATTATTCAGTGAAAATGGAAGCCAGCACTAGCAAAAAACGGAAAGTGGCTGATGAAGGACGTGTTTTCCAGGAGAAGTGGTCTGAAATGTTTTTCTTTACGTGCATTAATCATAAACCAGTGTGTATGATTTGCAACGAAGCTGTTGCAGTTATGAAGGAATTTAATGTGAAGCGTCACTACGAGTAGAAACATGCGTCAAAAATGGATAAATACCTATGTCGGTGTGGCGCGGGCTGAAAAATGTGCTGAGTTCAGGGAAAATTTGAGTAGCCAGCAAAACTTTTTTGTGAGAAGAAAGCAAGAAAACGAGTTGTGCACAAAGGCAAGTTTCATTATTGCAGAAAAACTCGCTTCCCATTCGAAGCCATTTTCTGATGGCGAGTTTGTTATGGAATGTATGGAAGCTGTGGTTCAAATGATTTGTCCCGAAAAAAGTCGCATCTTTGCGCAAGTGAGTTTGTCGCGGGCGACCATCACCAGGCGGGTTGAAGACATTGCAAAAAATCTTGTGTTGAGTTTGAAGGAAAAAGTTGCCAACTTTGAATTTTATTCAGTGGCGCTGGATGAGAGCACGGATATATCTGACACAGCTGAATTGGCAGGTTTTATCCGCGGCATATCTAAGAAATTTGAGGTGACTGAGGAATTGGCAAGCCTTTTCCCCATGACAGGAACGACGAAGGGCATTGATATCTTTAATGCTCTGTGCGCTGTTCTAGAAAAGTTTGATCTACCGCTGAAGAAAATGTCCGGAGTTGTTACCGATGGAGCTCCCGCTATGTGTGGTATGTATTTTGTTTTCCATCTTATTTAAATTATTCAAGCTTATACCGCAGTGTAAAGACGTGCAAGCTCCTTAAAATTCTTGCCTAAAATGTTGTGCTATTTTGAACGTCGCTTTTTGACAGTACTGGCATTATCACATTTATTATGGACATTTGATGTATTTGGCGCTGGCATCAGGCCGTAAGTTTATTTATTTCTTACTTGAAGGGTTGCATACAAATTGATGCAAAATATTCAGCTTTATCAGATTTACGGCTTTGGAAAATTTAGTACCAAGGATGGTGTTAAATTTTAGGTATTTTTCTTCATACATTTATGTATGTTTAAATTTATTTATTTATTTATGAATTATGTTTGAGCTTGTTTGTCTGTTATCTGTGCTTAATCATTTTATTACTGAAAAAAAAAGTTTATTCATAGGAAAACATGAAGGTGCAATTGCCCATCTTCGAAAATTACCAGAAGTGTCAGAGCAATTCTCCCAGTACCATTGCATCGTGCACCAGGAGAACCTCTGCGCCAAAAGCATGGGATTCAAAGATGTCATGAAAGATGTCATCAAAATAGTCAATTTCATCCGATCGCACGCATTGAACCATCGAAAATTTCAGGCTCTTCTAGTAGACACGGATGCAGAATATGGTGACGTACCATATTATACTGAGGTACGTTGGCTGAGCAGGGGAAAGGTGCTGCGACGCGTATTTGATCTTCGGAAAGAAATCGTCGAATTTATGGAGAGCAAAGGTAAATCAGTGAAGTTTTTCGATAATGCGGAGTGGGTGACAGATCTGGCTTTCCTGACTGACATTACAACGCACCTGAACGATTTGAATTTAAGTCTCCAGGGTAAAGGCAAATTGGTGCACAGCATGTTTAATCAAATCAGTACATTTGAAAACAAACTCGTGTTGTGGGAGAAACAGTTCAAAATTCTAAATTTTGCCCATTTCCCTTCTCTCGGAAAATGCAATGTGACGTTGACTAAAAAATACGTTGACGCACTCCAAACAATGAAAAATGATTTTTCTCGTAGATTTGGAGATTTCAAAGCGCATGACAAAATTCTAAAACTTTTTTCTGCTCCATTCAGTGTTGATGCTGAACAAGCCCCAGATAATATCGAAATGGAACTAATTGAGTTACAGTGCGACACGGAAGTTCTATGCCAAATTTGTTCCCGAAGAGCGCTTCCCAGAGCTGTGAAATCATGCTCTTTTCGTATCTTCTTTGTTTGGATCCACATACATTTGTGAACAACCGTGATGAAGCAAGTAAAGTCAAAAGCAAGAAATAAGATAAATGATGAACATTTGGACAATTCATTGCGTATTTCGACCTCTAGCATGAAGGCTGATCTCGATAAGCTTGCTCAAGAAAACTGTAAGTGAATTATGTATTAAAATGCGAAAAGTTTTTTTTATTGATTTTCAAATAAATTGAATGTGATATAAATCTACATTTTGTTGTTTGTAATTTTTTTTTATTTTGGAAGAAAGAGCATTGCTTTACATTTCAGGTACATCTACTAGTAACGTGTCCTCAAAATAAGCTGTTTTTTATTAATTATTTTAAGCCATTAAAAATAACTCATTGCGGCCCGTGGCATTGGCGCAAAATTTCATTTTGGCCCGCTGCGAGCATCTACCTGAGCACCACTGCACTAAGTGGATGTTATTGTGCATCGTATTTCCTTGATTACATCAGTTTTTAATACGTTAGAATCAATTACGTTGATGTATTTTACATTTTTTTTGCTGTGTATTTATGCATTGATTTTTCGATAACCCATGTGCATGATTGTAACAACCATACTTTTCAAGTTGATTTAGCTACTGTATAGTTGAATCAACTTTAGTAAAATATGGTTGATTCAACTATACAATGGTTATGTCGAAACAAAATATTATTGATATTTTGACAGTTGGCGTACAGTGCCAGTAAATTCAACCATGATTATAGTTGAACCAACTGAATAATAATAGTTGGTTTGAATGTGCTTGGGTTCAGTTCAATTGTTTTTTTTTTTTGAATGAGATTTTCGGTTCCGGAATCGTTTGAATGAGAATGCAAATAAATTTATAACATAATTTGGGATTGATTTATTACCGATTTTGTTTTTCTATTTTTTTTATTGTTCCAATAATAATACTGTTTTCAAAGGATTGATCAAATCCGTGGTAAATGTTTATGTTTAGTAGAACACATCCACTGGTTTAGACCGTCTGTTCACCTCTTTTTGTAAGCTTATAATGGTGGCCCAACAAACATCGGTGTTGAATTAGAGCTTGTTCAAACAAATTTGGAGAAGCTATTCAGCTATTCAGCTAGAAGAAACATCTGAATAGCTTCTACAAATTTGCTTGAACAAGCTCTAATTCAACACCGATGTTTGTTGGGGGGGCAGGAGAGCCTCTACTTCTCCACGCTCTACGATCTTAGGAGCTGAAGCCATTTGCTAAAAAAAAGATCAAAACTTCTTGGTACAATCGAATTATAATGAAAAAATACTCACATTTGAAAACCTCCATTGCTATTAACTTGAATGATTTATTTAAAAATTCAACTAACTTCACAAACATAGTAAGAGCGCAGACAGACGTTCAAGCTCGAACAAAAGAATTCAAATTTGTTGGGTAAAATTTCATCTTGCACAGTAGCGCCGCCTTGTGAACTAATTGCTACATTTAAACTAACAGTTTGACTGGCAACCCATTTTTTCCTTACCAATCAAAACAAATCTGTGGCGCCATCTATTAGCTTATTGCTACTTGATATCTTGAGGGACGCCATGTTTTTACACAGCTTAATGAGATGAAGTCGAACGTCTGTCTACGGTAAGAGCTTCCTCGTTGGACACCATTATAAACTTGAAAGCGAACTGAAAACTATCTACCAGGTTGTTGTTTTTATTGTTTTGTATAGTTGCTTCAAGCATACACATTGGTTGGAGTAAGAACATTTTTGTTTTGATTTAACTCTATGACAGATGTGTAAATATGATGGCTCTTTTAACGATGATGCTTGGTTGATTGAATTCAAAAATAGCTTTGATATGAACATATTTAGTGTTTTACATACATTAATTGTTATGTTATATATTTGTTATTACCCGACATATGTTTTGTTCGGGTGATGTTTTTAGGATCAAAACGAAAACAATGTCTAGACTAAGTAGACTAATTATCTTTCGTCCTCCATAAAATAAAACAAAACAGCGTTCGGGTTTTTACGCATAAGCGGTTGCATCCTTTTTAAGAAGGAATAAAAGGAATGGAAAATAACAAAATAAATTTCTCTCGTGCTTCTCAGCAAGGATTTACCTGAACGTTTTCTAAAGATGTTACACGTAATTTACCTATCTATACGACTTCGAACTAGTATATAAGCAAAACCTTAGAATAAATATACACACTTCAATTCAAGCTTTCGAGGAGTTATTACTTCTCATATCCGAACTCACGCTGATTGTTGATTAATTGCTACGAGTTAACATTTAAGCCTTTCACACTGAGAAGGAACTGATTGTTAATAAGTTCTTTAATCTTCATCAGCTATTAGTTACTCCAAACAGTAACAATTGGTGGCTCCAGAGAGGAGTTCATTAGAAGAAAATCTTGAATTCCAATAGAGCCCGTAAGTTGGTTCACGGAATATCCTTTGGGATATTGAAGCGTCATCATGCCAATTGAATTGGTCAAAAATAAGAACGGTCATTGCCGTCTTTGCAATGAGCCGGACACAGCAGACAACATGGTCGCATGCGACGATTGCGACCGCTGGTTTCATTTGAAATGCGTTAACCTGTCCGCACCTCCAAAGAAATCGCAACGGTGGATAGGACCGAAGTGTATGGAGATTGAAAAGAGAGGCAGCAAATGCAACAACAGATAAAGAAACTGTCGGAACCCGTTTCAATGGCTCATCTGGAAAATTTGGTAACAAGCCTGCATATGAAACGGGAGCAGGAAGGAGGTCAATTTTCAAATTTCTTGAAAAGACAAACTTTATTGAACCTCCCACGTTTTAGCGGAGCGTCCAAAGAGTGGCCAAGGTTCAAGAAAATCTTTGATAGCACCACGGCAGAAGGAGCTTTCACCAACATCGAGAACCTGAACAGACTTCAACAAGCGCTTGAAGGTCAGGCTGAGAAATCAGTTCAACATCTTATGTTCGATCCAGACAATGTGCCTAAAATAGTACAGCGTCTACAAGAGAACTTCGGGAGAACCAATTTGATTTACGAAGAGTTACTCTGGAACTTAACGCGAATTAAACGCGAGTCTCCAAAAGTGGTAGTGGAAATATCCGAAGCCTTAGATAGCTTGGTAACAAATATCCAAGTTATGAACAAAGGAGATTACCTACATGACCACAGGCTGATTGATGAAACAGTCAAAAATTACCATTTAATCTACAAGTTCTTTGGACAGAGACAGTGCAGCGAAATGATAATATGCCAACGCTTAAAGATTTAAATGATTGGCTCATCAATCATGCAAAGGTTTTTCGAGAAATCCAGGGTTCGCCAGGAACAACCCGACCAATTAAAAACAATATACATATGCATCAGCAGCCTGCAAGCGAACATAAGAAATTGAAAACCCAACCGAAGCAACAGCAACATCAAGTACAACAACAAACCCCGGGCAATTGTGACTTCTGTGAGGGTAACCACACAATTTATAAGTGTGAAAATTTCGTCGAAATGACACCAATGGAAAGAAGACAAGAGGCTAACAATAAGTCATTGTGCTGGTCATGCTTGCGTAGAAACCACATTGCCAGAAATTGTCCAAATGCAAGAGTTTGTGGAATCGGAAATTGTAAAGCAAAACATAACCGATTTCTACATACAAAGACGGTTCCAAGAATGGATAAAGATCAAAATGACGACGAAGCCAACCAAACGAACCATCACCAAGATCTGAGTACTATGAAGTATTACCAGGTGATTCCAGTTACTTTGAGAAATGGCGACAAAAATATTGATACATTCGCACTGCTTGATGCAGGATCATCATTAACGCTAGTAGATGAGAGCATCGCAAACGCTCTATGCCTAGAAGGTAGAATTGATCCTTTAAAGCTTAAATAGACGCAAGATGTATCGAGAGAAGAGCCATCAAGCAGAATAGTAAAAGTTCAGATTAACGGCGAAAATCAGAAACGTTTCATTCTTAAAGAAGTAAGAACTATAAAAAATCTCCAGTTACCTGTGCAAACTTTGAACTACAAAAAAATGGCAATTCAATATCCATTCTTAAAGGATTTACCGATAAAAGAATACGTACAAGCAAAACCAACGATTCTTATTGGTTTAAGTCACAGCCATCTTTTAGTGCCATTACAAAAAAGAATGGGAAAGGACAATGAACCGATTGCCATAAAAACTAAACTAGGATGGTTAATGTTCGGAAATTCAACTTCAACGATGGATCAGGAGTATGCGACGTTAGTACATCAGGACGACGAAATGCGGAAAATGATGCAGAATTATTTCTCCATAGAAGACTTGGGAGTTAAATTAACGGAACAAACTATTTCGAAAGATTCGGAAAGAGCAAGACGAATCTTGGTTGATACAATAGAGAATAAAGGGGATCGTTATGAAGTCGGTCTGCTGTGGCAAAAGGATAGAACCAATTTTCCTGACAGCTATGGAAACGCCTTAAACAGAATGACTTCTATGGAAAAATCATTGAAAAAGAATGCAGCATTGCAAGAATGGGCCAAGCAGACCTTCAGAGATTATGAAGAAAAGGGCTACATTCGTAAGCTGACAAAAGGGGAGATTGATTCACCCGGAACTGATAGAGTGTTTTACTTGCCTCATTTTATTGTCACCAATCAAAATAAAGAACCACCTAAACCCAGGTTGGTCTTCGATGCAGCTGCTGAAGTGAAAGGAGTGTCCTTCAATTCAGCACTTCTATCAGGACCGGATGAGACTGTTTTCTTGCCTGGATTATTGTTGCGTTGGAGAGAAGGAAAAATAGCTGTGACTGGTGATATAAAAGAAATGTTTCATCAGGTAAAAATACGAATCGAGGATCAACACGCGCAACGAATTTTGTGGAGAAATTGTGATCAGAATAGAACGCCGGATACCTATGTTATGCAAGTAATGACATTCGGATCAACATGTTCGCCATCATCTGCACAAGCAGTTAAAAACTTCAATGCTGATATCTACGAGAAAGCCTATCCTGAAGCAACAAAGTCCATTAAGAAGAATCATTACGTCGATGATTTGTTGGACAGTTTCAATAATATCGTAATAGCGGCAAAAACTGTCAACCAAATTATTGAAATTCATGACAATGCCGGATTCTTCATTAGAAATTTTGCATCCAACAGCCGAGAATTGATGCAAACAATTCCGGAGGATAGAAAATTAAGGACCAGAATAAAAACCTTCGAAGAAAAAGAATCCCAACTAGAAAAGGTTTTAGGGATATTATGGAATGCTGATGCGGATACAATCCAATATAAAATCAACGAAAACAAATTAGGAAAAGAAGTCCTAAAAAACGACAGATATCCAACGATGCGCGAGGTGCTGTCATTCTTGATGTCCGTGTACGATCCCCTAGGACTAATATGCAACGTTACAATTCATGGAAAAATTCTTTACCAAGAACTGCATGTATCGTCAATAGATTGGGATGATTGTATCCCAAGCCATTTGAGGAATCATTGGGATAATTGGATTCATCAAATAAAAGCATCTGAAAATTTATCAATCCCGAGATGCATTTCAACAGAGGAAGCTACATCATTAGAATTACACATATTTGTGGATGCTTCAGAAGACGCTTACGCTGCGTGCGTTTATACAAGATGTAAAACCAGCGAATCCTATTGGGTCAGACTCTTAACAGCAAAATCAAGAGTAAGTCCTATAAAACCGGTATCAATTCCTAGACTGGAACTACAAGCAGCCTTGTTAGGAACAAGATTAATGACCTTTGTGAAAGAAGAACTTCGCATCAAAATCACTCAGATTACTATGTGGTCTGATTCACAAACTGTCCTGGCATGGATAAAAACTGAGAAGAAAATATCATCAGTTCGTTGGCCACAGAGTAGGAGAGATTTTAGATGCAACAACAAAAAGCCAATGGCGTTGGGTACCATCAGCCCAAAATCCGGCAGATGAAGCTTACGAAATCTGTTAAAGGAAACTCAATTTGGTACGACGGACCAGATTTCTTACGACAACCAGAAAGAAAACTGGCCAACGGCAGCAGCATGTATCAGAGCAAACAAAGGAAAGAAATTGTTGCCTTCCATAACCAGCCAGAGACGTATTCGTTTATAAAAGAAGACAACTATTCTTGTTGGAGACGGTTAGTGAAACATCTGATTTCCATGAAAAAAGTTTGTGGATTGGTTGAAGAACAAGTCGATTAATAAAAATACAAGCCTCGACGATTGGAGGTGCATTGAAAATGCGCTCTACAGAAAAAGCGCAAGTAGACGCTTTCCCAGCCGAGATGAAAGCATTAATTTCTGGAGATACATTGCCAAAAACCAGTTCAATAATTTCATACCAACCTTTCCTGGACGAAAATGGAGTTATGCGATCTAAAGGAAAGATTAGAACTGGGCTACGATATTGTCACAAGCAGCTAGAATGCCAATAATTATGCCACAACGTCATCGATTGACAAAGCTGTTAGTACGAATGTATCGTCGAAGAATACCTTCATCGTGAAGATGGAGCTGTTAAAACAGCACTCCAACAAAAAGTTTTGGATCATAAACTTGAAATCAGTTATCAGAAATGTGAAATTCTGTTGCCAGAAATGTGTCATAACAAGAGCAAAACCCGTTGATCCTTTAATGGCTGCACTACCTCCACCTCGCGTGCAAGGTTACTTACGGCCATTCACGAACTGCAGGTGGATTATTTCGGACCGTACAAAGTGAGTATAACCCGAAACATCACGGATAAACGTTGGGGAGTATTATTCACCTGTATGGCATCAAGAGCAGTTCATATCGAGATGGCACCAAAGTTGGATTCCGACTCTTTCCTACTATGTCTGCGGAACTTCCAAAATCGCCGGGAAAAGTTGAAAATTTATATAGTGATAACGGAACTAATTTCGTCGGAGCTGAATCCGTGATGAAGTCACTTATTAAAGAAATCAATGACAAAATGGGGAAAGGAAAAGCGGCTGAGATGAACATATCTTGGCATTTCAACCCACCAGGAGCACCACATTTTGGTGGAGTTTGGGAAAGTTTAGTAAAACTCGCTAAACAAGCAATACGTACCGTCATTTCTCTTGTGCTTGTTTAGCAGTTTTACTAAACTTTAAACTCCGCCAAATAATGATTATCCACAGTGCATCGGCATATATTTTCCATTTCGTGTTTCTTTTAATGGTGACTTCATCACCGGACGCGCAATTTTCAGCGGCTGGAAGTTCCGCAGACATAGTAAGGAAAATCGATCCAACTGGTGCCGTCGATATGATGTAATCGCCGTACGAGTGATAATAACAATTTGGCAGTGTTTCAGCCTCCTCCTTTGTACGGTCAATCACTCCGCAGTGTGAATGACAATGCTTGCGCGGGTAGTGTCTGTATCTGGTTTAATAACTGTTATGACACATTTCTGACTAAATTTTCATTTCTGACAACTGATTTCAAGTTTATGATCCAAAACTTTATTTAGTGCTGTTTTAACGGCTCCATCTTCATGATGAAGTGATTCTTCATGATACATTCATTATAGCTGTAATCAATCGATGACGACAGTAATGTATGAATTATTGGCTAGCTAGTAAACCAATGATCTTTCCTTTAGATCGCATATCCATTTATCAGAAGGTGGTATGTGGTTTTTTGGCAATCTTCAGAATTAATGCTTTCATCTCGACAGAAACGTCTACTTGCTTTTCTGTAGGCCTGTCGCCTCAATCGGCGATATATTTTAGTAAATCAGGCGTGCTGATGATCTAGGCAAATCAGTGTTTCCTTCTTAGATATCAACAGAATGGTGTCTTCAATAGGCAGATGCATCTTCTGGCTACACAGTTATGGAGCAACAATTCAGCACTATTTTACTCGATACATGCTGCTGCCGTGGCGGATTTTCTTCTGCAGTTGTCATCAAATCTGGTCAATCATATGAGTTCCTTTGGCAGACACAAATGTCTCTCACCCAACTACTGTGACAACAACTGATGATATTTTCTCTTCTCGGATTTTATCAGTTGAACCCTCTGAGTGATTTTGATGCGAAGTTCTTCTTTCTGGAATCATTAATCTTGTTCACAACAAGGCTGCTTCTTCAGTCAGGAATTGATGCCGGTTTTATAGGACTTATCTTGATTTAGCTGTTAAGTCTGACTAATAGGACCATGTTTATCTTATATAAACCTTTGGCGCGCGGCACGAAGCATCCACAAATGTGTAATTCAATGATGTAACTCCTCTAATGGATGACAGAATTTACCGGATGCTTTTTATTTGATGAGATCAGTAATCCCAATGATTCCTCAGGTAACGGGACCCGCAGTCGTCTGATCATTGACGTGCATGCAGTTCTGGTAAAATTTTCCATGGTGCTGGCGTTGCCTCTGAAGCCCGCGGGTATCAAACAATCAGCACCTCTCATCGTTGGTCTTCTGTCGTTTTTGGGACTCTTTCTATTTGTTTCGTTGATTATGATTGAATTGTATCCTGTATTCCATCAATATCCTAGACCTTTTCTGGATTGGAGATTCTTTTCTTCAGTTTTGATACGGTCGCTAATTTTCTATCTCGGAATTGTTGCATCGATTCTCATTGTTGAATGCCTTCTATTGAAAGTCGGCATTATCGTAATTTCAATAATTTGGTTGACTGATTTACTTACCTATTTCTGATATTGAGCACATGTCAACAAATCATCGTAATGATTCTTCTGTAATGGATTTTCAGGATATAGGCACTCCTCTCGGCAGATATCAGCATTGAAGTTGCAACTGCTTAAATGTTGATCGAATGTCATTACTTGCATCAACATCGGCATTCTATTCTGATGCAATTTCTCCGCAGAATGCGTTGCGCGTGTTGATCCTCATTCATGTACCGCAATTAGCCCATTTCTTTATATCACCAGTCACAGCTATTACAAAGCCTGGCAATCAGACGAAAACAGTCTCATCCAGTCCTGATAGGGAAGTGCTGGGTGAAGGACGCCTCCTTCCTTCGGCAGCTGCATCGTGACAATAAAATGAGGCAAGTTCGACAATCAATCTCCACACTCACGATATCAGCTTACGAAATGTAACCCTCTTCATGATGAGTGCCAGCTGGCCCGTTACTACGTGCTCATTCTTTTTCAGGGATTTTTCCATGACTAAGGCGTTTTCTGTCGGGAAAATTTAGCCTTCTATCCTTTGTAACGATCACCTTTTCTTTATTGGATAGATAGCTATACCAGTCTTTCGAAATAGTTTGTTCCGTTATCAACCGAGTGAACAATGATGAATGCCATCATTTCACGTTTTCTGTGTACAACGTCATCGTACTCTGATCATCGTTGAGACGAATTTCAATTATCAACCATCTGAACCCAGATTTTATGGCAATCGGTTCGATATCACCTGTCTGCACGCTCGTAACTAAGATGTATGACAAACCAATAAGGAAATCGTTGAACTGCTATACTGTTCTTTATCGGCAAATCCTTTAAGTATTAATTGCCATTTTGTAGTTCAAAGTTTGCACAAACAACTGGAATTTTACATGGATTCTTTTCCTTTGAAGTGAACGTTTCATTTTCATACTATCCTGAACTTTACTGTCTGCTTGATAGCTCTTCTCGACATCTTTATGGTCAATTCTACCTTCTAGGCATAGAGCGTTATCTGCTAGCGTTAATGATGATCACCTCAATATTTTGTCGCCATTTCTCAAGTAACAGGTATCACCTGTCAATACTTTCATAGTACTCAGTCTTGATGATAATTTCGTTTGGTGCTTCGTCGTCATTTTGTCTTTATCATTCTTGGAGACCATCTTTGTATGTAAATCAAGGACATATATTTTGCTTTATTTCCATTCACAAACTCTTGCGACTGGAGCAATTTCTGGCAATGTGAACAAGCATGACCCAGCACAGAAATGACATTATTAGCCTCTTGTCTTCTTTCCATTAGTGTCGTACCGACATTTCCATATAAATTGTGTGATTATATAAGTCACATTGCCAGTTTATTGTGTACTTGATGTTGCTATTTAGCTGTTGAATTTCAATTTCTTATATTTGGCTTGCTGAGCAACGATGCATATGTATATTGTTTTAATTGATCAGGTATTCCTGGCAGGCCTGAATTTCTCGAAGAACCTTGCATGATTGATAGGCCAATCATTAAATCTTTTAAACGTTGGCCTCTTCTCTTCAACACACTGTCTATCCAGGAAGCACTGTAGACAAATGGTAAATTTTGACTCTTCCTCAATCGGCAATGTCATGGTAATCTCCTTTATTCACGGATGTGCCAAGCTATCTAAGGCTTCAGTCTTCCTTGCCGCTTTGGAAGATGTGATTTAATTAAGCGTTAGGAGTAATATTTCGTAAATCAAATTCTTGTGAGCCTTTAATGCTATTTTAGGCATTGGATCGGTATAAGATGTTGAACATTTCTCAGCTGACCTTCAATACTGTTGAAGTATCTGTTCAGTTGATAGCTCCTTCTGCCGTGGTGCTATCAGATCTTCTTGAACCTTGGCCCACTCTTTGAACGCTCCTTCGCGTGGGAGGTTCAATAAATTTGTCTTTCAGAATTTGAAATTGACGCCACTCACCCTTCCCGTTTACCAGTGAAACGGGATTTCCGGCAATTTCTTTTATCTGACTACGTGCATTTGCATATACTTGTCTCCAGCCCTTCGTCCTATCCACCGTTGCATTTCAGGTACTGACAACGCATTTCAAACCAGCGGTCTGCAATAAATAAATGCATTGTGTTGTCTGCTGTGTCCGGCCATTGCAAGACGGCAATGACCGTTCTTATTTTGACATTCAATTGGCATGATATCCCAGAGACAACTTGCAGGCTCTATTAGATTCCGTCTCTAGGCCCTTAGTGATTACTGTTGGAGTAACTAATAGCTGATGAGAGATTAAGAGCTATTAACAATCGATTCCTTCTCAATGAAACTTAAATGTTAACTCGTAACAGAAGTGAAACAATCAGCATGAAGTAATAACTCCTCGAAACTTAGATGAAGTGATGTATATTTATTCTAGGTTTTGCTTATACTAGTTCGAAGTCATATAGGTGTAAATTACATTAACAACATCTTTAGAAAACGTTCAGTAAATCCTTGCTGAAGCACGAGCTGTTATTTCCATTCCTTTATTCCTTCTTAAAGGATGCAACCTTAATAGCATTTTATTTTGGAAGACATAATT